>CALNHX010007368.1:0-75222 GCA_940337035.1 Agriotes lineatus
TTGCATAAGCTAAGAACTCGTCTACGGCACTGGTGAGTCAACCCTCCTAAATTTTGCGTCTTATTGTGCAAAGTCTAGCAAGGGTCTTGTCCAGAAAAAGCAAAAAATGGGGTGGCGCCCTTTGTCACGTGCACACGTGGCCCTCATAATAAGAAACGGGGCCCTTTGTGGCTTTTATGCCGTCTTGGCAGGAAAGACGCTTTGTGTCCTTCCCTTACTGGGGCACGTCCTGCAGAAGGGTAAACGTGACGTGTTCATCTTCTCTACCTTGCCGGTAAATTAGTCATTCAGGTGCTCGGAATTTGAGTTCCCAGCTTTGTTTAGTTGCCCGAGCGGCCGCAAAAAATTAAAATGCCGAAAGGCGACCTTCTGCGAATAAGGTGTGGAACACGAGGAAGTCAACAAATAACCACCGAAATCCGCTGAAGACGTGACGGCATTTTCGCAAAGTTGACCTTCTTGTTCCATTGACCCTTTTGTCGCGCAAAAATGCGGTTGCAAACAATGGCGTACAGCGCGAAACAGAAGTGTGCTTATTCAAGCTGTATTGGAGGCGTCATTGACGTGAGCCTCTTTAGCTCAGTGGTAGAGCACTGGTCTCGTAAACCAGGGGTCGTGAGTTCAAACCTCACAGGAGGCAGCTCTTTTTTATAATTTAAAACGCTCATATTAGAAGTGTTAGTGAGAATAAACGTGTTTACAATTAATTCCCAAATTGTATGTCGATGTTATTTTATTTTAGTATAAAAGATTTCATGTATGCAGTGCTGAAAATCGCTGAAAGTGACTATCGTAACGATTTCAATTCGCATTTCATTTTTTCTTGTATAAAGTGCATTGTTATAAGTAATCGCTAGAGGCTGGACTCTACTTCTCATGTCAATTTCATTGTCAGCAGATTTGCTTTTAATTTTATGTCTACCATAACCCATACTTCGTTTCTAAGCTATACAAATTATAGCAGGCCTTGACTTTTCATATAACAGTATATCACAAAAACTGCAGTAAGTTAAAATTACCCACGCCAAAATGATAGATTGATACTATTTAATTGTAAAAGTCAGATAAACAGGTTAAATTTATTTGAATATTATTTATTAACCACAAAAATTATAGAAAAAAATTGCTTGTAGGTTTTCTTAGTCTTTTTCAAATGTTTGCAGCCCGTTGTACTTTTTTATATTGCTCATATTATTTATTATTTTTATTACTGCCACGTTTGAAATCTAAAATGTAGGGATTATTAAAAAAGCAGAATAAAGGTACATTGATTACTTACATAAATGATTCCAGCGTTTTGCGTTTCTAGTTCTTGAGATATTTTATAGTAGTTTTTCTTTTCCTCTAGAATGACACATCCCTTTGGTATTTTGATACACTACTTAGGGGTATGTTTTTTGTAAACTTTAGTAGAAGTAACACAATTTCTTAGATGGTATATACTAAATTTGAAGTTTGATATTTGTCATTTTTGACTTTAGTAATGTAGATCATATGCTACACTGTTATGTTGATTGTAAGCCAAGGCCTGCCCTAATTTCTATAGTTCAGAAACCATACCAACCACGTTGTCATACAATTCAGAACGTTGTGATATCAACATAATATAACAGATCGCAAATAAATACGTAATAAAAAAATATGGTTATTTACATTCAGTCGTCTCAGACTATTCTACATTTTATACAATTGTCTAAATGCTAGGTTAATTTGATTCTCAAATAATTGTATTTCAGTATACAAGATGTTCCATTTTTGGTGAATTAAATTGAAGTATCCGTTGTTGTTTAAAGCTGGAAGAAAGTGTTTTGCACATTATGTGATTTTTAATTGCAATGCTACAGAAAAAAAACATAAATTCAGTATCTGTTCTCTGAGCTATAGTTGACAAAATAAAATTATAAGATTTGAATTTGGCGTCACAAAATATTTAAAAAAAAAGTATAGTCATTGTGGGACTAGGCGAGACACTAGATCTAATTGGCAGCACATTAGTATCTAATTTTAAATGTTCAAAAGTTTTCCTCTTGCATGGAGGGAAATTTAAAATTTATCAATGCAGATAAAAAACATTCGTAATTTCTGTTAGCGTCAAAATAAAGCGTAATTTAAGTGAACATGATTTCCGATTATTGAGTAATGTCATGAATGCCGATGAAGTAAAAACAATCGCTAGAATAATTTCCAAATAATTAAATAAGTTGTAAAAATATTTTCTGTAAGTAATTGAGCTTGTAATACATGTTCAGACTGCAGGAAAACTTTCAACAGAACCCAGATATAAATAACTACCTGGATGATGAATTTTTGAAATTACAACTGGGTCGAAAAAAACGAGCATTTTCCTCTTCACAATTTTTTAGACCATGCTAGATTGAATTTGGAATACAAAAGGGTTACACAAAACTTTACAAATTATTGAAATCGACGGGGTACCTACTAATATAAAAAAATTATTCCAAAAATACATGATTGATTTAAAATTTCTATTGGAAGAAAACTCAAATCCTTAAAAAATATTTAGAATGTGCTGCTAGCGAGGAAGAAGTGACTTGAACCAAAGTAGTTGTTGCAGTTTATATTTCGGTTACTCTTTTGGCAATAGTATTTGAACCTTTTCCAACTCATGGAATTGCTATGTTCTTCACAATTTTAGACACGCCGTTTTGTGTGACTGACGGCAGACGGAAAACGCCGATGGTCAATTTTGCTAAGGATCAACGACGCCTCTGCATAGTCTACTGTGTAGCGATGCTTGGCCGGATCTGGCTCTTTGCGCTCAAAATTTAGATATATGATCAAATAACGTACAATAATAGCATGAAATCAAATTTTGTGAGTCGAATATATCTTATATATATTTCTAAAAGTCCTGACTGACTCACTGACTCACTCACTCATCAACGCCCAGCCCAAACCCTTGGACCTAGAAAGCTGAAATTTTGCACAGAGGTTCCCTTTATGATGTATACAAGGAATAAGAAAGGATATTTCGAAATTCAACCCCAAAAGGGGTAAAATGGGGGTTCCAATTTTGTATGGAGAAATAATATTAAATAGACATTTCGACTTGAAACTTCGTAGAAGTACTCCTAAAAACAAATAATCAAATACGTATTTCGTGATTTTCCGAAAATCAACCCCTTAGGGGGTGAAATGGGGTAAGTAAGCCTAAAAATCGATATGGGTGTCGTTATTGAGGTTTTTTGGGACGTTGATTGCGAAAATTACATTTATTTTTAAGTCCAAGACGGTGAACATGACATAAGGGAAGAAACGGGACGGGACGGGACTAGACTGGACGGAACGGGACGGACTGGACGGGACGGGACTGAGCGGGACGGGAATGGACGGGACGGGACGGGACGGGGCAAAGCGGGACGGGGCGGGGCGGGACGGGTCGGGGCGGGGCGGGACGGACGGGACGGAAAGGGAAGGAAAAGGATGGGATGGACGGGGAGGCGATGGGATGGAAGGGGAGGGGCGGGACGGGATGGGAAGGGACGGGACTGGACGGGAGGGAAAGGGCGGGACGGGACGGGACGGGAAGGGTCGAGACGGGGCGGGGCGGGGCGGGGCGGAACGGGATGATACGGAAAGGAAAGGGAAGGAATGGGATGGAAGGGGAAGGGACGGGACGGGACGGGAAGGTACGGGACTGGACGGGAAGGGACTGAACAGGAAGGGACTGGACGGAAAAGGAAGGGACGGGACGAAAAGGAACGAGACGGGACGGGACGGAAAGGAAAGGGGAGGGAAGGAATGGGAGGGAAGGAATGGGATGGAAGGGGAGAGGCGGGACGGGACGAGACGGGACGGAACGGGACGGGACAGGACGGGACGGGACGGAATGGGACGGTACGGAGACGGGGACGGAGAAAGGGACGGGGACGGGGATAGGATGGGATGGGATGGGATGGGATGGGATGGGATGACAGAAAATAGTTAGTCATTATTTAATACACAAATAACGAACCTCGCGCGAACGAAGTCGCGGGTAAAAGCTAGTCAAATATAATAGGGGCAGACATTTTTCGGCAGGATTTGTCTGGAAAAATTATTACATTTAATTATCTGCTGAGGAGAGTTTTCTGCTCTTAGTGTATAAATTATTATTGATAATTGGGTTTTTTAAAGGGAATCTGAATTTGCTTCGCCTTCATATAGCGTCATAGTAGAAAAGCTATCAGCTTATACTTATTTTGAAATCACAACAATACTACTAGCTTCAGTTTATCATTTTATTTGATCTGTTCCATTTCTTTTGATATTACTGCAGCATTGACATTAGCTCCAACGTCAGTAGAGAAATATTTCGTTTATTTTCTAAATTTGATGTTTCTATAGTCAAGAATTGATCCAAGGCCCATCAATTCTTGTTTGTTTTGCAATTTCTTTGCTCTTCTTTCCCTGTATTGAGCTCCCGACAAAATTGTTGTGTTACTTCTTATAATATTTTTCTAACAAAGTTTAATACTTAAAATTGTATATGCTATTTCTTTGCTCTGGTTTTTCTGTATCAGTCTCTGGACAAACTTGTTGGTTTGTTTCTTATATTATTTTTTGACATCTACAATTTAATATTTAAAACTGTATAAGATCATTAATTTTTGGTAATTTTATGATAGGATGGGTCACATGTATATTAGATAATTAATTAATTGATAAACAATATTTGAAGTCAATATTAAATATATTAACACCATTTTACATCGTTTTACAGGATACTAAATATCACAGACCGTTAGGATTATCAGGGCTGTAACTAGGTATAGGCAGAGTAGGTTCCCGCCTACAGGCGGAAGCGCCAAAATGGCACTGAAAAAAGTTCTTTCGTACTAATAAAAAACAAATAAGCAAGTGGCTAATTTTTCAAATAAATTAATTTGTAATATTGACGATTTAAGTCCGAATAATGCTAATTATAATAGTGGGAATTGCGCCCAATCTGATCGATACATTACATTGCCTTGTACAATTTGCAAAGGAAATATTATATGTCTACCAGATTTATTTTATAGTTCTTACCTATATCAATCAAAACATTAGAATTATTAACTTATTAGCCCACCGCATAAGTGACCATGTTTCCATTTTTAAAACAATATAAATACAACAGTGGCGACAAACTAACTTAAATTTTTAACAACTGTTGGAACAGGACCACTGATTTTACAGATACATTCACTGCTTTGGGCTCATCGCTGATACAGCCGTCCATTGTAACAATCAGCAGAATGCCACAGGCCGATTTTGAGAGCTTACTTGTTCCTTTACTATGGTTTTTTTCGCTACAATCACTTTCTCGGTAGAATTTGTTCAATTAAAAACACTTCTGCGACCCTACACGACGGTAAATTTATTTAAAAAAAAGAATTATCATGCCGACAAAAAAAAAGCTTCGCGTTTTAAATATATTGATTATTACAAAACAGTGTGACATTGTGGTTGCGAATACAGAACCTTATTCTACGTTCACATGTTACTACACATAATAATATGTAATTATTTGTTTATATTGTATTATTTTAACATATTGATATGTCTTTAAAGCTTTTGAACGCACCACATAGGTGGTCTTATTCTAATTAAAATAATTTTTGCATGTTTAAAATAAAAAAGTTACAAAAGAAAATGTTTTCAACGTCTTTAATACAGAAACCGCGCTGCAAGTCATACAGTATCATTAATATTTTTTTGTCACATATATCGTTTTTGTACTGAGGGGCGCTAAAATATTGGCTTGCCTACAATAATAGTTTGCCTAGTTACGGCCCTGAGGATTATATTCGCAGGCTCACTTTCTGATTGGTTGAGATCGCTACGAAAAAAATAATCATTTAAAATGTCGTCCCTTTCATTAGCCGCCCTGGTGCGGTGCACACCTGCACACCTACACCTTCAATAACATAGAAACCATGGCAATTTTTCTTATTATTACTGTATTCCCCAGTAAACGCTTATTTGAAATACCACGTAATGTTTAATGATAAACCCAAAGAAATTCCTAATTTTAAAATTTAAATGATAAATTTGTCAAACTAATCTTAGTGCATAAATTTATTCACACCATTTATTCCTCATTTATGACTTTGGAAATAGTCTCATTTTGTAGTTGTAAATATGGCTTTTAAATATGAAATTGCTTTTAGGATATGTTTAGTGACATAATGCGCCATTGCTATTTGGCTACATCGTATTGCTAGTTTCAGCTAGCCTACGGAACTGAATAGTTGTTGTCTGAGTGTACTGGACTTATTCTGTATACTAAAACGCTTAAATATTAGGCATTTTACACATGTATATTATTTTAAAACACTGCTGGAGCCTGTGGTTTGAAATTATCACAAATTCGTTAAAACCTTTCACCACACAAATATATAAGAACTGCTGAATATGTATTTCGACAGCCAAGCTGTCATCATCAGTAGCTACGAGCATATCGTTATTTATTTTTAGGGGTAAATACCCGGGGTATTTACCCGGGTAAATACCCAAAACGGGTATTTAAATGGGTATTTATAGCCTCATTTGCAAAATATTATAAAGCTAACCTAACCAGTATGATTGATTGGTAAGTGAAGGTGCTGTATTCGAATTTTATAAAAATGTAGAATAAAATAGTTGTACCTACTGAGAACATTCAATACCCAAAATACCGAAGGAGACATAACGGGACATAATTGGAAAAGGTTTGCTATTGTACCTACTTGTTGCCTAGCTACCAAAGTACTTATTGCATTTTCTATTTCACTTACTATTATGGCAAATAGTATTTGAACCTTTTCCAACTCATGGTACTACCATGTTCCGTACAATTTTAGGTAACCTGTATATAACAGCAATGAAACGGCATGAATAAAAAAACAGAATTCAATGGTTGAATAAGAAAAAGATGAACATAGAAACAAATATTTGAGTAGACTTGACGCTCATTTTAATTATGACATATGTCTACTAAATATGCCTACTAAAATAACTTTTTTGTACAGTTATCTCTTTGTTACTCAAGTATTGTGTGCTTTTGTTCATGCTATCTCATTGCTGTTATACATAATTATGGTCTCATCGGTATACAACGTTGTTTATATAATTTTGTGATTTTCTTTTTGCTTTATTAATATTGTTTCTCAATATGTATATAAGTATGTATTATTATTAATGTTAATAAATATAAGGATTATTTCTTCAAGTTAATGTTGAAGTTCATTTTTTAAAAGTCAAGTTAGCTTAGCATTTTAAATAATACACATTTGATAAATACCCACTTTTTAGGTATTTACCCAAGGCAGGGGTAAATACCCAGGTAAATACCCATTTATAAATACCCTACCCACTGGGTATTTACCCGACCCACATCACTAGATACTGATGATGACAGCTTGGCAGTTGAAATACGTATTTAGCAGTTGTTAAATATTTCTGTGATGAGGGGTTGTAACGAATTTGTGATATATTATTTTATTTAAAAACACTGTATGCATTGTATTTATTTGCACAGAAAAAAAAATCACAAAATATTGTCTATTGGGATTTATTTGTGAATAAAATAAAAAAGAATATAACCCATTCGCTCCTTTTTCACAAACCAGTAGACTATGATATTTTGTTGGTTAAAGTACATATTCCATTTTTAGAGCCAAATTCCCTTTTGTTTTTTTTTTGTTAATAAAACTGTTTTTAACTAAACCAAAAAGTTGAGTACAAATCCAAAAACAAATTCTAAAAAAGATGTCAATTGTTTTATTTTTATTTTTAAAAGAATATATTGTCACATTATGTCGCATTATGTAGTTTCACATGATCACTCGAAATGTTATATTTGCCCAGATTATCATTGCCAGCCTGCAAACTACTTCTAAAAGTGCACATTGCATTTAAAAATTCCCCTAATTTTTTATCTTCTTCGTGGTATCGGTGGTATGTTAACGAGTTCCGACAAATTTGGAAATGCCAAAGTACCATCAAAGCGGATATTTAAAGAGATATCTAGCCACAGGTCATTAACTTGCAAAGATTGTAATCTGTTTATTTCAGACTCATTTAAGGAACTTCTCAACTTTATTACACAATTCAATAAAATGCATTTTTCTTTCACACTCGGTTTGTTAAATGCTATACTATAGGATTCAGAAAACTCATTTCTTTAAATTGGTGGCCATGTATTGATTATTTTATTATGTTTATACCAATAAACATTACATTTCATTTAGATTATACCTACAGCAAATATTTTTGTTATTGCTTTGAGTACTCATCATGGGTAAAGTTGAGCAGCAGTGATTAGTGTGATACTGATATGCTAAACTTCGCCCAATATTGTTAATTGTTTTCTTAGATTTAAATGTCATTATTATTAAACTGTGCTCACCTGACTTTGTGTGTAAACTAAGTGGGCACGCCCTGGCATACCCCCTTGTTCTGACAATATATTGTCTGCTGGATCATATAAAAATACTCCGAAAAATTCCCTACAATTGACATTGACATTCCTTTTTACCTTATGGGTACTGATATTTCTTAAAAAGGGAAATTTCCCTCGAGTTGGCAACACTGTTGTAGGGCATTACTTACTATTTTGTTATGCAGCCTTACATAACCTCAAAAATATTACTGTCAGTGCAAAGAGAAGCACAACGTTGCTAAATGAATTATGTCTATAATGTAGTAGAATTTCGTGTTTATGTTGGCTACTCATGTTTAATTAGGGAACTCTCTAACAGGTATTTTTTTCCAATAAAAATTAAAATGCGGAAAATAATAGATTTGTATTCCAAAATTTACATTAAAAATAACTAAAAATGCAGTTTTTGTCTATATAAATGTGACAACATTGTATCTGCCATGCATTATAACCTAAAAGTATTCCAACAACGTAACCTTACTTATAAGATCAGTTTTTGTGATGACTATAAATTGGTATATTTTCCATGACCAACTGTAACAGTAAAAGAAACTAATAAACCAGTGGTCATAACAAATGTTGAAAATGTCTGTTTTCTTTCGCTAAACATTTTTGAACTCGTCTTCTCAATGCTTCAAAACAATTTTTAGTAATTGAGGTTAGTTATTAATTTATTGACATGTTTCTTCAATTTGAAGCTTCGGCTCGTTTAAATCGTTAATCGGAGTCTTAAAATTGTCGTTTTACAAATAGGGGTGTCGAAAAATTCCAAAACAGTCATAACATAAGAAGAGCGAAGGGGTAGGATGTTGCAGTATTCCTACTAATGGCCCTGTTACCAAAATATTTGCGTAAATAATTAACAGTCTGCAGTTTCATAAACTGTTACGGAAAGCCATCACGTAGCTCATCTTTGCGAAGTTTATTTAATAAAGATTGCGATAATGCGTCAAAACTGCATGCAGTTTAGTCACCCGCGGTACAGAAATGGTGTGAATATAGATACTAGAAATTTACAATTAAGCACGATTCAAGATATAACAATTTTGTTTAGAAAAAAAGAAACCCAGGCTGCATTAAGCTTAAACACAAGGCGAACACGCAGGCCAAAGATTTAAATATAGTATTAATTCCATACCTGTGCTCAGTCCTGCCCTGTAGCTATTAAATTAAACAATAACAATTGGCATTGAAGCAGAAATAAATTTTAAGTTCGAGTTGGGCAATAAATTATTTTATATTATTTGTACTTGCAGCTCTTTTGTTTTACCTGCAAGATTGCTGCCACCTTGCACTATATCAATATTTTGTAGACAATTCCTTACCCAGTGGTGGGCCTTTTGAATATATCGATATTAAAAGACATCATATTTTTTATTTGTATACTATACGTCTCCTCATTGACAGTTTATAGGTGCTGCTGGAATTAGACATAAAATTTCCTTTTGTAATTAGTAAACCAGATTTGTATACGTCATTCAATGCGATCATGTGTCAGAAACGTTACAATGTAACAAAACACGTTTGAGGCGTTTATTCTTGGCGATGCTATGAAAGGATATTGGTTGTAATAAATTATACCGGCGATTTATTTGTCTTGTTAGGTAGTTACGTATATAACTATATTGACTTTTTCTCAGTTTCTGAAGTCGTAAACTGTAAGAAAACGCATAGCATATCGTCACTTATCAAAACTGAACGCAATAAAACTAAACTATTCTTGCACATAGCACATAATAAAAACATTAAATTTTGCAAAATAAAAATAGAACGATATGGAAATGTCATTATGTACTATTATGTACTCTAGAAGTGTAGAATGTTGAAACAATATAGCTATTTCTTTTAAACTATTTAAAGATTGTACAAATACGCTAAAGTAGCATTCTTCGGTTTCGCTTATGCTGAACATTATATATTATTATTTCTGTAACCTTCGGCAACACTAAAATCGCTATTTATGTATCAAGTTGCAAAATGAAAGTGTTTTTCACACTAGACGAGAAGTTTTTCCTACGAGCGCCAGCGAGTTGGGCAACACTGTGTGAAAAACACTAATTATGCAACCTGCTGCATAAAAGATTTTCTGTAATTTTGAGTCATGTTAATTTTTATAGTAGGTAAATACATTTACTTAAATCTACAAAGTTGTTCTAAATTTTCATATTGCAACTAGTGTCCATATAAAATATCATATTGCAACTAGTGCAAATATATGCATCATTTTGACGTTGAAAACAACACCTAAATTTCATTATATTAGATCAAAATTACAGAAATGTGATTTCTGGCAATTCGGTGATGTAATTTCGGAATACGTATGAAAATAATAATTGCAGTAGAGTAATAAATCAATAGTGAAACAATTGAACGTTGCACGATAGAACACTTAATAAAAACTTGACAATACGTTGAACAGCAGTAGACAAATTTGAGTCATGCCGGCTGTAGTGGGCAGAATTTGGTAGCAATTCCTATTTTTAAATATTACTTTTAAGGATGATCAGCTAAATTATTTCAATATGCTAATACTTTGCTGTTGGCCTACGTTTTATACCTAACACCTCATTTGCCGTTTTCGTAAAGCAAAGAAAACATAAAACCATGCCTTAAATTAACATATTAGGACAACAGGTTTGTTTTTGAAAAAACTCACAGCTGCCCAGTTTGGGATTAAAATATTACAGGTCAATGAAACAAGCCATCTGAGGCGAAACAAATGATCGACTCAAAATATGGAAAACTATTAATAGTTTTCTGTTTTTGGCTATTTTTAGAAATTCTAAGGAAACTTATGTCCTCCCACTGAAAATTTAAATAGTGGATAAATTAATGTTGTTTCACACGAAATTATACAAACTATTTATATGATCTTAGACAGATGGTTGAAATATCAAGGCGGATTTTCCTATGGCCGTGGGAGTACTTGCACTTTGATTACGATTAATACTTCACTTTAACTTCTAAAGAGAACAATATATTTCAACAAACATCTGAAAAGAATGGGGAAAAATAACACTATCGAAAATATGTTACATATAAATACCGAGCAAACTGGCGAAGATCCATAGGCAGGCAAGTGTGGAAAGATCAATTAGTACAGTAGTTCATAGTAATGCAAAATGCAATGAATTAAAATCAGAGGCAGAATCCAAGGAAAAAACGAATATATTTCAAAAGGAATATTTGTAAAGTTGTAGTTTCAAATTATCAGGTGATTTATTTACATCGGTGCCTATGTATTAAAATAGACCTGCACTAACATTTCTTTAAAATTTTGAAAATTAAAATATACTAGGAGCCATATCGTCGTCTTATCAGCTTACGCAATTTAATTATATTAGTAACATTTTGCATGTACGCTCTGTTCGTGATACACTGCACCTTATTGCTATTTAAATATTATAGTTATGTGATTTGCAAAAAAGAAGCGGTGTAGCGCAGTTGCATTAAGCAAGTCCTCCGTTCGAATCCTGTGGTGGTCGGAATTTTTCCGCAATCTTGTCGATTGGAATCGGGCTCGGTGAGACCTAAGAGATAGATAACAAGGGCAAACAAATCACACAATGGTTGCTGCGCAAGCACAAAATGCGAGCGCTCCAACTTTGTAACCCGAATCCGGAGCAAGTCGAGCATTGTATCGCCAGACGCGGATCACTTTTGGGTTTCACTGTCTTCTTCTTCTAGCCTGTCGTTATAATTTTCCTGTATTGTTTTTAATAAAACTGAAAATACAATGTCAAGATTACCTGTAAATATAAGCAAGGAATAGTGGTTGGAATACTATACCAAACTCTGGCCAACAAAAGAATATTTGGAAATGCAGTAAAACTATAACGAGTTGGAAGAAAAAGGTCTCGGCAAAATGCTAAGTAGGACAAAGGTACTTGGTACTCTGCATGCCCAGACCTTGTTCATGGGGTTGGAAAAAAGGGCATATAAAGGCCCAAAAATAATACTACTGCTACTACTAGAAGAAAAAGACAGGAGTATAGACCAAATAGAATTAGAAAAACTAATTGAAGCTTTAAGTAAAATAAAAAAAAAACAGAAACGCAACTGGACAAGATGATATAAATGCTGCACTTGATTAGAAGGTAGCTACAATAACATCAGCATATAAAAAAGGAGAAAAGACAAGGTGGGAGAATTATAAGGGCATCTTTTACAAACACGAGGTGTAAAGTTTAGTCAAAAATAATAAGAAGCATGTTAAATTAAAAAAAAACGGAATGCATACTAACATACTATTAGAATAGCAAACTGGTTTTAGGAAAGGAAAATATTGTAGGGATTGTATCACTCCCTATAACATCAACCAATGAAAAACTGTAAAAATGCATACTTACGCATGTACCAACTTTTGATACGGTGATGATCGTATACCTTCTTGACTAATAACTGATAGTCAAATACACTCACAAACATCTCGTTATTTGCCGAAAGTACAATCGCCATAACAACCACACTAACTGCGCTTTTAATATGTATTTATAAATAAACTGTTCAAATGTTATTATTGATTCGTGAAATAATCTAGCCTAATGCAACTCGTGTCTTCTTGATTATCAAATCATTTCTGTTTCCACTCGATATATTATTTGTATCGCGTGTAAACAGAAATGATTATTTGATAATCAAAAACTCACTAGTTGCATTATATATGATAATACGTCCACAGACAAACAGATGATTGCAAAACACAAGGAACATAAGAAGAAAACACCTATTATTTATCGATTATACCAACACTTTCGACAAAGTATCAAACGAAAAGCTGTGGGAAACAGAGAAAAGAGGAATATCATCGCATTTAGTTATAGTAACACAGGGTATGTACAAATCATCGCAAATCACAATCGCCGAAAACGAAAAGCAATAAGCTTTAGTGGACTTAGGACTAAGACAAGGATGCAGTTTGCCTCCGATTTGTTTCAATATCTACATAGATGACGTGCTACGGCACTGAAGGACTAACATAGATTTCTACACCCACGATTTGAACAACCGAAAATATATATTAATGGTGCTTTTGGTCGATGATGAGGTGCTAATTGCTAACAACACAGCAAGCTGAACACGAATTAAACAAGAAGTGATAAACTGATAATATCAACGCAAAAACTGCAATTGCATTCGGAGGAGATGATCATATTCAATCTAAAATTATAATTAATAATCATGCAATTGAACAGGTTACATTATTTAACTTCCTTGGATTCACAATATCCTATAAAAGAGAATTAAACGTGCACAAAAACTGAGAAAATTTAACTGCATAAATGGTAGAATATTTTGAACATTAAGACATAAAGTAAGAAAAGATATGCTAATGAAATTTTGTAAAACTGTGGCAATCGTATGTGGAATATATGGAAATGAGAACTCGACAATCAGAAAAGCAGACCAACAGCGAATACAAAGGTCGGAAGTGCGATTCCTAAGAATAGCAGCAGATGAGACACGAATAGACCACAGCGATTAAAGGAGCGAGTGTCAGGGTCGCTACCAAAGGGAAAAGGAAAAGTGACAAAAGAAGTAATGGAATAAACCAGCCCTACTAACATTAGAACATAGAAACAGCAAATTCTCGAAGATAAACAAATTAATTCAAAGAATAGTTAACGAAGACTTAAAACGAAAAAAGAAAGAAATGATAGGGAAAGTATTCAAGAAAATAAAGATCTGAACTGCTTAAGGAATACACATGGAAAAAGACAGATCATCGGCCTAAAGAACAAAGAAAATGTAGATATTAGAGATAGAGAAGGAATAGTGGAAGTGGCAAAAGAATTCTATAAGGAACTCTATAGCTCCACGTTAGAACCGCATCCTCATGTTAAACAAGAAATAAAGAAGAAAATAGCAAACGTCAATTCAGATTGTGCCATTCCAGAAATGTTAAAAGATGGAGGTAACGACGTTGTAGAAGTACTTAAGCACTTACTGAACATATGTCTTCAGGAGGCTTAAATTCCTAAAGATTGGAACGACGCTACGATAGTATTGCTTTAAAAAAAAAGAACAAAACAAGGTTGGAAAATTATCGCCCGATTACTTTGCTTCCACTGATATACAAGTTGACTAAAATGTTGAGAAAGAGAACAGATACTTACCAGCCTAGAGAACAAGCCGACATTGGGGCCAGCTATAGAACGTACGACCATCTGCACGCTACAAAATGTTTGATTGAGAAGGCTAACGAATATAATATCCCATAATATTTAGGATTTGTTGACTTCAGAAGGCCTTCGATACTATAGAGCTATGGGTCGTTGAATGGGCACTTCAGAATTGTCGAGTTGACCACAGGTATGCTGAACTATCGCGCATCCGGTATTTGTCTGCATTCAGTAACTAATCATATCCCTATCAAAAAAGGAGTACGACAAGGAGTTGCGATTCCTAGAAACTATTTACATTCGTCTAGCTCTAGAAGATATCATTAAAAACGACATATGCAGAAGATATAGTGTTAATGGTATATAATTTTGAGGATATATAAATAATGATATAGTCTATTTTTTTGCTTTATGATTCAGAGCAGGCTTTGTTTTTGCATTTTTGTAACAGTGTAGATAGTTGGTTACAAAGAAAAAACACTAGTAATGTCAAAAACTTATTACAACTGTCAATGTGTTATCTTATAAGCTCTATAATACATAATGAAAGCTACAATTACTGACCCATTAACATTAAATAAGGTATTGCTTTATTTTAAGAAAATTTATTTAAACATGGTTGTTATCTAACTGTACAGAAAAGCCATAAAATTTCTATATGTTCTAATGTGGAAATATATTATTAAAAACTTGCTAATGACTTTTGTTTGCAAATCTGTGTTGTAGAAGTTATTATTTATGTTAAACATATAAGAGGGATTAACTGTTTTTTCAACATTGCTTAAAAATGCCACCTTTCATACACTTATGATAGTAGCTGTCATTATTGTCCGAACCCAACAGTAAGTCACACCCTGATAAAAATCCTGATGTGCATCCTGCATGCAAAATAGTATATCTCTTTCTCTCCGTCTTAACTTTAGATGGATTACTTTTCAAGTCTGTGTCGTGGGTCTATGCAGACTGGTTCCATTGCGAAATATCCAGTTTTATCCAAAAACCGGAACATACATTTTCACTAAAATTTCGAAATTGTAAATATTTCTTTAAAGAAGTAATCTTCGCCGAAATTACATGATTCTTCTCACAAATCAATTTTCTTCCATTCACAATTTTGTATTTATATCTCATATTTTTTAATGTGTAGTATAATTTTAAACGAGTCCTGATATAATTTAGTTTCTTAATATCCTCCCTGAAACTATAGTCCTCCCAAGTTAAAAATTCTTTTTCCTTTTTCATATTGCCATTCAGTTGTTGCTGGAGTTGTGATTTTGCTTCATTTAGAATATTAAACAGAGTTGCATTCAAAATCTAACATAATAACAAATTGTAAGAAATTTTATAATGGTTTAATTATTAATACTTACATCAAGGATTTGACCAACTCTTCCAATTATGGCTGTTTTACTTAATTTACCATTGATATCTTTTATATTAGTAAAACGGCGTTTTATAGCTACTTCAGCTGTACTATTAATGCTGCTTTTTCGTGGCATTTTATTAAACGTTAGTGAAGTGTCAACGTGACAATCTCGAGGACCTTGATTTTGACGTTAGGTATATTTTGTAACTAAACTGTTGTACACTGCTAAAATAATATAAATGCAAGGCCTGCTCTGAATCATAAAGCAAAAAAACAGACTATACAACTAGATACGTAGACACAAAAGATCGGGTTGCCAAAGAAAAACAGACGGTGGAAACCAAGAGACGGGTTAGATTACGATGGGTGGCATTTGGAGAATTGAGCCACGTACTAAAGAAAAAATCAATACCATGAAATTTAAGTTCTAATGTATTCGACAAGTGTATTTTGACAGTCCTAACCTACGGTGTCCATACATGGACTTTCACAAAAAAATAATGTAAAAAAGCTAGCGAAATGCCAGAGATCCATGGACAAAGCGATGCTCGGAATATTCCCAAAACATCAAAAGAGGAACGGGTATATAAGAGAAAAAACAAAAGTGGCAGATGCCACAGAGAAAATGGCGCATTTGCAGTGAAAATGGGCGGGTTACAACGAGTGAATACAAGAAGCTAGATGGAACATCATTAATCCATGGCGACCCTGGTATGGAAGACGAAAGAGAGAAAGGCCTCGGATGACGTGAAGAGAATCGGTGGCTTGGGATGGATGCGAACAGCAAGAAATAGGGAACAGTGGGTAGGTTCGGAGGAGGCCTATGTTCAAAACTGGACTAAAGGGGGCTAATAGTCCGGTCAAAATAGACATTCAAGGTTACAATAATTCGCAAGAAGCTGAATATTGGTACACATGTTGAGAACGCCATCATAAACAAATTGTGAAAAGTCCCCATCGATCCCACGTGTGCAAAAAAAATTATTCAAGGTCAAAGTTCGCGAAAACGGGTTTTTTGCATTTTTAGCCAAACGGTCAGTTTTATCATAAAAATATGTCAGACAAAAATTGTAGATCATGCAATTATCTATAAAACTTGTTCTTGCACTTTTTTTCCTAAGAATTTTCATTTATGAGATATAGCGATTCTAAAAGTTGAAAGAGTCGTGTTCTCCATAATATGCACACGTTTCCACGCCACCTGTGAGGTAGTGTACTTGGCTCGTTTTTTTTTAAAGTGGTTTCCCCGGTAGGCCTATCCCATGATGTAATTATGTAATGGAACTTCAAGTGCTGTCTTCTCTTTCTTCTCATTCTCCTTCTTCTTCTTTTTCTCATTCTTCTTCATCTTCTCCGTCTCATTCTTCTTCTTCTTCTGCTTCTTCTCCTTCTCCTCCTCCTTCTACTTCTTCTTCTTATTTTTCTTCTGCTTCTTCTTCTTCTGCTTTTGCTTCTGCTTCTTCCTGCTGGGTGCAAGTGAATTGTTGTAACAGCGAAGCATCAGTTGTCTTGTCGCTGATGTCGTAAGAATCCTCTTCTGTTGGAGATTCAACATTAGAGCAGGACTGGCCTTGACACCTGGTGCATTTTTCAATTATAATAATTTTATCACCATACTTCAACTTTAATCGTATCTTAATGGTTCTGTTATCTAAAGTTGAATTTTCTCAAATATTTTTTAATTCTTCTAATGTAAACTGACAATCCGCTATTTTCAATGTATGTAAATATTTCTTCCATTGCAAGATTCGTAGATTCATCTTCAGGACGACCGACTTTACCCCCAGTGGACGGTCTCAAGAAGGAAATGTAGCAATCATTATGATACTTAGCCTGAGCAGCAACTAAATCATATTCAAATTCAATGAGGGCAGTAACAGCTCTTGCTACATCATCAGAACGAGTCTGAGCTACTTTCAGAACAGATTCTTTGAATGAAAGTGTAGCAACTTTACAAATTCTACGCCGGTATTTCATTGCTTTTTTCTTGTCATACTCTTCATTCAATTCATCACCGCAAAATAAGCAAAATTCTTTAAAACAAAAAACTGATTCACTTACGCGTGTTCTAGTACGAGGAGGACTTATTTTAGATGTACTGGCTTGTTCCTCTTCATGTTGTCTTTTAACTGCAGCAATAGTACTCTTCCGAGTGTACTTTTTACGACACTGCACGTGAATTGTCACATATTTCTGGTCTTTCAAGTATTCAGAAAATCCATCATCTCTTTCAACATTTGCATCAATCAACGTTTTCATGCCACGATCAACAGTAACAATTTCACTTTCAGTCAAATCTTTATTACAAATGAAGCAAAATTGCGACATTTTTTTGGCAGATCAATATTTTAACTTATACTATAGGTCCCGTAATGTATATAGGCGGCGTACTCGTGCATATTATGGAGAACACGACTTTTTCAACTTTTAGAATCGCTATATCTCAGAAATGACAATTCTTAGGAAAAAAAGTGCAAGAATAATTTTTATAGATAATTGTATGATCTATAATTTTTGTATGACATATTTTTATGATAAAACTGACCGTTTGGCTGAAAAATTCAAACAATTTATTTTTTCGAACTTTGACCTTGAATAATTTTTTTTGCACACGTGGGATCGATGGGGACTTTTCACAATTTGTTTATGATGGTGTTCTCAACATGTGTACCAATATTTAGCTTCTTGCGAATTTTTGTAAGCCTACCACTAGTTTTCGAGCTAACTTGACTGGACTATAAATAGAGAGAGTGTCAATGAAATAATAAAATAATAGAGAGATAACTGGAAGGAGAATATTGAGACGATGGAAGTACACAAAAAGGATATCGGAAACTACATGCCTCGTAAAGGATGGAAGGACCAGGAGTGATGGATGTAACAGGTAACCAGCCCAATACTTGAAGAAAGAAGAAGAAGACTTTCTGGATCACAAGAACTTCATTGTATTAGAAAATACTAAGTATCATTTTAAGAGTAGTCGTACAGCGAAAACTACAAACGCGCAGTGCAAGTGCCAGTACCGTTTTTTCTTCTTGTTCTTGCCTTAAAATTAAAATTAAAAACGGCTCTGCACTTTTGTCCTAAAATGAACTCGCCATATCAAACTAAAATTGGCACAATTCTGTATTTGTAGCTATTACCACGATCTGTTCTAAATGATAACCAGTATAAAAACTGCATTATTAAAGTAAAACCCCTTTAATTGTTAGTATCTTCATTTAATATGTTGGATGAGTTCAAAATAACGAAGTTGTAGTAATGCGAGGTACACGTGATCAACGTTACGTGCCTGACCCACTTTTACATTATTTCCTAAACGAAAAAGCATATGCAAGCGATATTTTTAACTGTTACCATCTCAATTCCGGCTATGAAAGTTTGGAAACCCCTGCTACAGCGGGTACAGCCACGAGAAACTGTTTAGGTTCATCAATTACATTACAATTGTAGCAGCCGACAGAAGTGTGGGTCGGTAGATTCGATGTTTAGCGGATTTAAATGTGCCAGAGGCCCCTGCGCCGGATGTAGGACGCACTTGCCGCTCGATAACAGCGTTTTGACGAATCTCTTCTTCCTCCCACGACTATTCCAATCAATGAGCGAATCCCCAAGGAAGTCGCTTTATCGACGAACTGGGCCATTTAGGGCGCACACTCCATGGAGTAGCAATTCGGCGGCTGCAGAATTCAGAAAGGCACTAGCTTTGCAGGGTGGAGGTGATTTTGTCCCCAGGTTGCTCGATCGACGTGTTTTTCGCATTACCATACCTTGAATAAGATAGATCCATTATAAACCAAGCTTTCTATAGGAAGTTGTTATCATGAGCTTGCTTTAATGCTTTAAAATTGCACCTTCAGTTTTACAAAGGGGATGTTCTAAGCGTAAACCTTCAATTTGAACATATTGGCTCTCTTCATTTCATACAATTTCGTCTCGGCAATTTCCTGCCGTTAACTTGTGGTAATTAGCACGTACTCGTAACTACGAACACTTTATTGGGATTTTATTAATTCAAACCAGTTAATCGACAACATTGAACCGGTATAACTGGTAACCCGACAAGTTTCTACACCTTAAAGGCGAACCTGCTTCAAATTATTGATACACGGGTCATTAGAGCTGTTAAACGCTAAAGCACTTTAAAATATTCCATTCGACGTTACCACGTCTGCGAGATGCTAATTTGGGTTTTTATGGTAGGCTGTCAATAGAGAACGTCTGATAATAACACGTCGGAAAATGGTAAACGGCCCCTGTTGATCGGCTGCACTTGTGACGTATTGATAATGACGTACCATTCGAGTGTGACGTATCGATCTCGCCATACTCGTAAAGTAATCACGGCATTTTCGCCCTTATGAAGAGCTGTGCAAGGAAATGTTCTGAGTGATCGTTTTATTTTTAGGCACTATTTAAACCCGTGCCGTTTCAAGGTGTCAATATTGTGTATTTTCGGAAAACCACCAAGTGATTAAAATTGCAAAAAGATGACGATTGGTAACAACGTAACGTGTCCTTTTGGAATTCGTCGTGTGACCAAATATTTGCATTCAGCAAACCAAGGTTTACATACAATGTAAAATTATGCAGCTCGTTGTTGTTTAAAGGTCAGTGTATTTTTAGAAGTATTTGTGACAGTAATTCACTATCGGTCATGCATGAAAACAAAAGTTTTCAGTATCAACAGAGAGTGACTGAAAGTACAATAAGTTCACGCGTATGCATGAGGCATCATCAATATTTAAAGCCAAACCATGCGCGCACAAATGGCTAACACATGTTGTAATAGCTAATAAAATATTGAACTTCTCCATTCAGCAACATTTCTAAAGAATTGGTGCCGTATGACAAGAAAGTACGGAATATTTGCATAGGTCATATTTTATAATTGGTGTATTTTAAGATTTTATATTCACTGTCCTCTAGTCGTCTAGTCTTTTGAAACTGTTTCGATATCATGTTGCAACAAACCACTTCGGGAGTTGGACCGTGTCATTATTGAAGTCGAATAACTCAACGTTTCGCCCACTTTCGCAAGGGGCTTCATCAGAAAGTAAGCAACGGAAGTAATCAATACAACGTATAAACTAGTGATGGGCATAACCGGACAATTTTCATAACCGAATTATTTGCATTCGAATCATATTAATAACCGATTGATTATTTGAATAATCATTCGAATCAATTTTGGCTTCGATTCGTTTCAATTAAGTCAGCCGGTTTGCCGGTTGGCGGTTCACCGTCATCTGCATCGGCATCGTAACTTGCAGATAGCAGAAGAACTCAGTTAATCGTTAATTATAATAATTGTACAAATGATTTTTTCTACTCATGACATTGAAATCAGTCATTTTGACATTGATTCCGGTGGTTGAAGTTGCATTTCAACCACTAGAGATTGAAATGCTCTGACTACCGGGATTTCAAACTGTTTTGACATTCAATTGATGACAAGAGAAATGTCACTTTATGTTTAATTTTTTCTAAAGTGCATTAATTTGTTAAAATGAGTGAAAATTCGTAGAAAAAATAGTATATCTAACTCGTGGCTGATAAAATTTCAACGTCTCGAGTAACTTTTTTCAACTCGCTTCGCTCGTTGAAAAAAACCACTCTCAACGTTGAAATTTTATTTCAACCACTTGTCCCATAATATACTATTTATTTGATTTCTAAGGGGTTGAAAATCTTATTTCGCTTTCTGTTTATCCCTTATTAGGCATAATCAACCGCGTTTCGAAGCAAAAATTTAGGCCGTTATAAATTAATACCAACCTTCGGCAAATCTCATACTCAGCAGAACGTTATCTTTAATAGGAACGGCCCCATAAATTGAACTCGTCGACTGGGAGTATCAAATGTCTTAATAACATCAACAAGCAGCCGCGGCCTCACTTGGGTCAATCAAGTACATACGTAGAAAAGGTTGTATGAGTTATGAATGCCGTATTATTTACAGAATTTCGATCACTCGCAGGTCGCTGAGATGCGGCACGTAGTACGTATCAGGATGAGGTTATTTTTCATCCGAATACTTGGAACGAAAACCGAGTTACACACGTTATTTCAATAACCGGATAACCGGTTATTTTTGATTCGAATAAGCCCATCATTAGTATAAACCACGCCAGAGGTAAAACTCGTCTAACCATCAAGATAAAGGTGGAAATTTATAGGCAAGTATCGTTGCGGTTGAGTGTGGTGCGCAAATGTATGATTTTCCCAACTTTATCTGATTGTTGCACTCACACGAAAACAAATAAAAAATAATAACTGAGTAAATTACAAACTATTTTATATTCAAACGTATAAGGTAAGTACAAAATATTGCATTAACAACAACCGTAAATGCTGACCAGACTATCGATGAAGTGAGAGAGGGATCCAACGGCCCAAACCCTTTTTTCCGGTGCTGCCCATTCTCTAGTTTCTTCAGAGTTTGGCAAGCTTTTAACTGTTGGTCTATCACACAATAAAATAGTACCGAATGTCGAATTTTTTTCGTAGGATGATAATGTCACAGAGCTGTTGCAAGGCCACATAGTTCTCCCACCAAGGACGGTTGTGGCTAATGTAATCATTTTTATATCGCTCTGCTTAGATACAATTTAGAAATACTATAGTTATTTGTACAAGCAATGAAAGCAATACTTTTTTCATGAATTTGAAATTTGATGTATGCCGGCGAAACCGGAGCGTCTCAATCAAACAAGTGAATTTTTTAGCATAGTGATACCTTGTAAATCTTAATTTGGTGAAAAATTACGTTAGAATTTAGAACTGCCAAATTCACAATTTACAATTTCAGTAAAACAATTTAAAAACGTGTTACTTTACGACTTTTCATTAAAAGAAGACGACTTTTATGACCACTATTCAAAAAAAAACTATTGCGGATGGTGGCTAAATTGAAATAATTACCAGAAATATATCTTGCTAAAAACTAGGTACTGCTAGAATAAATACAATTATTTATCATACTGCATTAAGTGTATCTATAGCTATAAATTAACCACAAATGTGGTTAAAGAAATTGAAAAATCATACACAGAAAGAAAAATCATACAAACAGAAATAACTCAACTCTTCCACATTGTGTTCGAACTGTGTACATCAGTTATAATATATCTTTCTTTTTTTCGTTCAGGGAGTTATACACCCTCGGTAACTCGTTCTGGGCAGCGTTGGATTCCCCCCACTTTAGCGAAGGACCTACCAAGTAAAACTCCTCCCGTGTTTATCTCCATACCAGCTTTCACGAAACTAGTTTCCCATTTGATCGTGATAGTGGTTATTTTGAAATAATTTATTTTCTAATTAGATTGTTCCAACTTTTGTTTTAATATCTTCCACATCATTTCTTCTATTTCCGTCCAGTTGTATTCATCATTTAGCATAGTGTCTAACGTTTTTCGAAATGATTATTTTTCTTGTTCTTGTGTTTGCTTGGTTTCTCCATTCCTTTCATTTTTCACACGAAAAAAGGTTCTGCATCATCACAGTATATGCATTCTTCCGTTTCACTTTTTTATAATCTCTTTTTAAACCGCCGTGCTCGCGGTTTATGCAGCTATCTAGGTCGTCTCTTGATCCATCTGGCTTTACCCGTTTCCTGTCTTCATCCCTCCAACTATTTATTTTAATACTCCTCTTTGATTAGTTTTTCATTTCCTTGTTTCTTCTATAGCTATCCCATCTTTCTTGCACCATTAGGTCTATTGGCTAGAGATGGGCATAATCGGATGATTTCAATAATCGGAATGTTCCATTTCGGAATGTTTATAAAATCGGAATATCATCCGATTATTTTACATTCCGTAAATGCAAGCAAGGGAAAACGAGCGAAACAACAACGAGCGGAAGGAAGATGAAGTACGTGCAAATTTGCGATAACACTCGCCGTTGCGCCGTAAGCCTTTATCTGCGTTGGCATCTATTGTTTGGGTTTGCAGGACGGCCAGTAAAATAATTTATGAGTTTGAGTCGCACAGTAGGGGATATAAGAGGAAATAAAATATTTTTTCAAATTATTACAGTAGTTACCTTAATAGACTTTCGGAAAATGGTGGTGATATTTTAAAGTTTAATGGCACATAAAGTACATAATAGATAGTATAAAACAATACATGAATTTGAAGTCTGTAATGTAAGGTGTACTATCTAATAATTAATCTACGAAATACCACTGCCATTAGTGCCTTTCACGAATCATGCACGTGCGCAAACGGCGCGACACGTCGGCATTCGCCAACCAGCATATAGCAGTCAAGTGAGTCAACACAACAATCCGTATTTCGTTCAGTTCAAATTGGCATTTCGTTTTCTCATTTTGTATACCGAATAGTAAAATAATCCAATTCCGAAACGTTCCGAAATAATCGGAACCTTCCGATTCTTTGAACAATCGGAAACTTTCCGATTATTCATTCCGGATAGGCCCATCACTACTATTGGCAGCAGTAAGGCCAAGACTTGCAGGGCCTATGATGCTACAGTTCTGTACGACCCCGTTGCCATTATGGTGAGTCTTCATTGCTGCCTTGCCAGGGTTTGAAGATTTCTTCTTTTTTCGCAATTTTCCCCCCAGATCTTAGCTGCATATCGTATAATTGAGTATTTCACTGACAAGAGCATCTTCTTTTTTTTGTCTTGTTCCGTCTATCTTTGGAATCTCAGCCGTTTGTACTACTCTTCCCATATCAATTTGCAATTGCTTTGAAACGTAACTTCAATGTACTTAAAATGCTCCTAGCTTTCGATAATTCTGTGGTCTAGGTTAATTTCAGCCTTCTTAAGTGTAAATGTCCATCCATATAGGATTATCACATTGTTTTTTGAATCGTTATCTATATAAAGGTCCTCTGATTTTGCAGTAGCTATTATCGCAGTGTCATTTGCGTAGCAAAATACCTGAGCTCCTTCTGCATCTCAGTGCGTGTTGTCATCAAAATGGAGGTTCCACAGTAGTGGTCCCAGTATGGACCCTTGCGGTATTCCGCAGCTTGCCGAATATTCTCCATGTTCCTCCGTTTGTATTGTCCTTTTATTTGCATAACTGCTGATAGTGTGAAGCAGTAATCCGTTTATGCTTCTTTTAGTGTGATCTTCCGTAATCCCCTGCTATATTGCGGAGTTAACGCTTTTTTAAGTCCAACGTTATTAATAAATACTATTCCCTATTTTACTGGATTTTCTTTTTGTTTCCTTCACTCTGCCCATTATTATTTTCATCGGCTGTATTGTTGATTTGCCCTTGAAACCTTACTGGTTGACTTGTAGTTTAATCGTTTGCTTATTGTTTTTCCAAATATTTTTCCCATTGCATCGATTAAGCATATTGGTCTTTACTTAGGTTTTCCGCCAGCTTCCCACCCACTTCAGTTATTATATATTTGTGATTCATACAACTGACTCACCCTCGACATTTATTACGTTACAGGTACGCATACGGAGAAATGTCAATACACTAAGATCGTAAAAAATGTGTTTGTAAAACGTAACCACTAGAAACAAACATATACTTTAGGGAAACTCCTTGAACTATGTTTGAACTGTTTTTTAGGATTACAATAAGTTAAAAAGGAATGTCTCACGTGAAATGTCAAATGTATATTAAAACAACTTCGCTTTCCTTAATTTCCATGTAACCTTAAGGCGTGGAATTTGGTTGTAGCACATTCCGTATACCGTGGGAGGAAAGTATAAGACGGCACTGAAACGGGGCAAAATAAGAAATAAAGCTGGAGAAAGTCTAATCAATAATATCTTTCCAGGAACTTTGAGATGAAATACAAGAGAATAATCGGAGCAGGTGAACTGCTTTATTACTTGAAAACAGTTGCATGTGTGTTATGACTAGACGTTTAGGAAATTTTACAGTCATAAAGTTGTGGTTATTACAAACTGCAAAAAACGTGTATTACATAAGAAATCCACATTAACAAGATGTTTTTCAATTTATATATGTGTATAATAGATTGTTTCACTTCTGCAATGATACCAAATTCCCGAATTAGATGTTAAGCCACTTTTCTGAGCTTTTCAGTTCGCTTATCATCAGTGTCGTTTTGTCCATAAAATACATTTTAATTTCACGCCATTCAGCTAATATCAGTAGTGATTATATAAGTTTTATGAAACGGAACTGTGGCTCGACTCGAAGCAGCGATAAGGGGAAATTAAAATCTTTTTACGATACACCCACCACCATTAACTCCGTTTATGAAAGTTTAGAATTTTATGTGCCGCATATCAATCAATCAAATGCGTTTCAGACCGAGGAAGTTTTCAGGGTCATCCCAGGTATTATGATAACTCGCACACACAGACAATCGACCGAATAGCATTAAACAATCCTACTGACTATGCATCCTTTGTGGGCATTATAATTAATCAGGTGCCTTCTTTCGAAAAACAATTATAGGCAATCATTGCTAGAAAAGTTCTAAGTGGCTATAAGTATTTATTAAAAGGTGTGCGTAATAAAAATGTATTGTATAATAACACTGATCAGCTCCACAGAAATATGTATTAACTCTATTCAGTGGCAAGGCGTCGCTATCTACTCCCACCAAAGGAATCGCAGACAGTAATTATAGGTAATCAATTGCGTTTGTGTTACCACACATTATTTATGGCTTGTATGGGATGACTCAGTCTGAATTAAATAAATTATTCCATGCAGCAAACGCACTGTTGCGTTATGTATTGTACTCTACTGGCACGATTTGACGGAGTTCCTGCATCTATCTAGTGGAATCAGTTAAAGCTGTTACTACGAGTGTAAGAGACGATGCCAAAATTAGTACTGACAAATATTTGTATGGAGCTGTGGAGGATGACAGGCTCTCGGTTTATATTTAGAGGAAGAACATTCTCTAGTCCCCATGTACCTACAAGAACTTGTTAGATCATGAAATGGTTACTGAAATACTGAAAATATACACGTATGTTAACATAGCAGACAACCATAAGTACAATCTCGCCCTTTGCGTACACATCCAGTGGAGGATGCACAATACCGGTTGAAAACAAGGCCTCAGCTCCCCAACCTGACAAGAAGGCCGAATTGGCCAGTGGGAGCCTCTCATCTTGAGAGGCGGAGTAAAGGAGGAGTGGCAGATACCCCTGCAATGGGGATGCTAACAACAAGGCTGACGAGAACAACAACAGGAACTGGCGTAAGAGCAGTATTTTGGCCATACTATGTAATATGCTAATATCCACCTGTACATTGTATAAAAAGTTAGGCTGATGACGGCAATATTTAAATCACTGGCAGCATGAAACGCTGTAGTTTGCACGAAAAGCTGGTTTTAATAACAACTTTCGTGGGCGTTCTTTGAACTCGTTCTAGGATATTTCGAGGACTTCTCTTGCAGAACAAGCTGGAAATATTGATGTATAGTATAGTCAAATTAGTGCTAGAGACGGAAATAATTGTCAGATAGCTAATTCCTGCCTGAATATTTTCTTAAGATGCCTTAGAATCACCACAAAAAAAAAACAAAAGATCAATCGTAGGAAAAATCGTTAGCCATATGAGAAATACCAAAAAAATTGATCTAGTGGCTGAACAAATTGCTCAGGCAACCTGCTGTTTGCGCCATTTTGGTCAGAATACGCTTAAAAATAAAAACAAAACGCTAAGGTGATCATTATTTTATAGTGTCGGGAAAACATTGACAAAAAGCATGTTTACGCTTCCTTGCTATCCGACGAAATAATATAATATTCAATAGTAATATCTGAAGTGCATTAAAATAGCCGATTAAATGACGTTTTCGACCAGAATATTTTGCTAAGAAATTTGTCAAGTAAATTTGCCGCGCAACAAACATTTTTGTGTACGAGATAATTTCTTCAGAGCAAAACAATTTGGCAGAAAATCGAAAACATTTATTTAGGCTAGTTTATATGCACACGCGATATTCGGCAACAATTCAAAGTGATTATAATTGTTTATTTAAATGTTATAACAAATATTTAGAAATCAAAAACATCAAACATACAAAATAATAATAAAGAAACTACAAACAATTTTAGTCTATGTATGGCCATCTCCCTTCGAAATATTTGTTATAAGTTGTACGTATTGCAGGTGAATGTTGTTGGTGTCATTTTGAATATCTCGTCAAGGGTGCTCTTTCTGGGGAGGTTGTGAAAATGTCATTTTCGAGGGGGCGAAAATACGGGGGTTAAAACGATTTTTTGGACACGAAAGCGTCCGGTGCTGTTACATTGCATACTTCTTGAAAGGTCCAAATGTGATTTGGGTATAGTTGGAAAGAGAATGAACCAACGCTCATCGTACAGACTGTTTTTTGTGATCTACGATGCACGGGGGCGAAGTTACAGGGGTGTAAAGATGAGCTAAACCAGACTTTTGTTTAAAACTTTTAAAAATTAATTAAAATTTTTTAACTCTAATAACCCCAACGTTAATGATCATCTCACCTGACGTAACTCAGTACATCACAATATTAAATTCACTTTTGAAACTGAACGTAACACCGCTTTACCTTTTCTTGATATTTTAATTACAAAAAACAATAGTTCCAATGTTAAATCACTTAATTTTAGTATTTATAGGAAGCCCAGTTGTACTGACCATACGATCCCTTACTCGTCCTTTCATCCTTTATCCCACAAGCTTGCCAATTTTTAATTTTTTTATTTTCTATTCCAATGTCTACAGAAAATTTCAATATGGAATTTAACATCTTTAAATATATTGCTATTAAAAACTATTATCCTCTCCAACTAATTTTACCTATTTATTATAAACTCCGAATACAATTTTTCCAAATTTAACCCCTATTAATAATTCCGAAAATAAGATCTTTCATTCAATTCCTTATGGTACAATTTCTTTGTCCATAAAAACCATTTTAAGCAAATATAATTTTCAAATTTTCTTTTCTACCCTTCAGATATTAGTAGTTTTCAATAAAGATCCCACTCCTTTAATAGAACGATCTAGAGTCTACCGTCTTAACTGTTCGTCGTGTGACTCTTTTTATATTGGTCAAACTGGACATACTTAAAAAAAGAATTAAAGAACATTCCGCTTGTATCAGAAACAACAATTTTACAAGCGATCAACCCAATAAATCTGCTTTTGCTAATCACATTTTGCAGTCTAACCATAGTTTTGATCCTAATAAAGATTACAACATTTTGCATACAGCTAATAAAGGTATTTTGTTAAATTTACTTGAAATTTTTGAAATTATATCCAATAACAATGAATTCAGACTAAAAGAAGTCACAGATTTTGATACTAATTACATTTTCTTGAATATAAAATGATTTGGTCATTTTCTTGCTGATTCCGTCTGTTACTTGGTCTTTGGTCCTTTATTTTATTGAACTTTACTGGTAATTTCATTGTCATTAAATCTAGGGACTTTTCCATTTGTAGGTTAAGTTACTTATTGTATTTAACTCCATTTTGGGTGCAGCCATCTAAATGCCTGTCACTCAAAATTTTTCAAATTTTAATTTCTATGTATTAACCAGTATAATGATTTTTATAATGCAGTTTGCTGGTTAATTAGTTATTTCTCCATGTGGTGTGTTATTTAAGCTTTTCTCAATCACGTTTTCAACTTTTACAATTTTAACCTATTTTTTACCATGTGCTCTGTTTACTAACGACAGCAGTCAGTGGTTCCCTTTATTACATCATTGTTTACAATATACCTCTCAGACGATCATTATGGCCTGATGATGAAACCAGTGTGGTTTCGAAACATGTTCCTACCCACATTTTTACAATAAATATTCCTGAAGAAGACTATATGGTTTTATTGCTTCATATCAAGGCATCTACGCTATAAGCATGGCGAATCGCCTTCCTATTAAGACCTATGTATTAATTTTAAGTTTAAGGCAATAAAAATTCCTGAAATTACGAAAATTGGCTGGCCATGTCGTGTCCTTCAAAGTAGTTAAATGGAATTTAGCTGTAAAATCAATAGGGAAGCCTATATTTGAATACTTTGAAATTAGCAGGGAATTTATTATTTCGCGTCCGCCCAAGTATATAGTAAGCAGTAATTTTAATATCAACAGATTCTCCAGAGTTTCTAATGTTAAATATTATCCAATATAATATTAATGCAAACATACTATTAAATTACGTGTATTTTTATCTAAAAAAGCATAATTTATTGTAAGCTTGAGGAATGAATTAACTTGCAGTATTATGTCCAAACTTATAATAAACAATTTGGACAAACTGGAGGTTCCTAAAGCAAATTATTCAGCCACTAGGTTAATTTCGTAGTATTTCCAATATAGCGGAAAAATTTTCAAAATTTAGGAATGTTCACATAATATCAGATATAATGTAGGAACTGGAAATCAGCAGGTAAACCTTTGGAAGAAATGAAGCTCATGGCTGCAAGATATAAACACTAGGAGAACCACCCTTGCGGCAAAAATATCGAATGAGATGAAGAGAAAGAGAAGGCTATTGAACCGCAGACACTTGACTTATGATGGTAACCAAATAATGCACAAACAATTCCGGAAGTATCGCTCTGTATTGATAGTAAAGAAAACGCTAGTACAAGGTCCAAAATTATACTTAACGATAAATCTTTAGAACAAATAACTCACTTTAAATACCTGGGGGGCGATATATCAAGTTGTTACGACAATACATTAAAAAATCAACTACTTCCAAAGAATGTGCGGTACTCTAAGAAGAACTATTGGCAATAAAGCTCGACGTGAAACTCAAATGAAATTTTATAACACAACGGCGGTACGAGCTATGATTTACGGACGCGAAACATGGGTAATGACACAAAAGGATCAATCCCAAAATTTAAAGTGCCGAAATGAAGTTTTTAAGAGATGTCAAAGGATGTACAAGGGTAGACAGAATACTGAACGACACAATCCGAGGGGAATTACAAACAGTTGCACTTACAGATCAAATTCAAGAGTACAAACAACGATGAGGAAACCACTTAGATAAATGGAAGAAGATCGACTCCCGAAACAAGTACTAGACTATAAACCCCGTGGTAGAGGAAATGTGGACAGACCGAGAAAACTGCGATGAGTATAAATTTGGAATAGGCTAAAGGGCCAAATGGATGGTTCATGATGATGATGTTGGTAGATTAAATATAGAAGATATTCTATTAATTATAACGAATACAACTTTTATTACAAAGGTAATGAACTTTCAATAAACATCGTACGTATGATTAAAAAGCTATAAACAGCGACTGATATAGCAGTATCATGGTCAGGAAAACAAAACGTCGTTAATTAAGATATCAAAGAGAACACAATGGTCTTTCAAGCGTTACTAAAACACGACGTGTTGCCGTGATTCAATACTGCAAAACATATATGGTTACATTAAATTCGAGAATTTCTAGTCATTTGAAATAGGGGACAATGTGACACCGATAGGTTTTTTTTGCATAATTATGTATATGAACAAGGCGTAACCATTCCAAATAATGTTTCATAAGTTCTCTCAGGTTGCTGTTGGTCTTATGCATGCTTATTACTTTACTCCGTCCATTGATATATTAATAGTTATTTATAGTATAAGGGTGTTGTAACGGGTGTTCATTAGAATTTGTGGTCTAGTCGGCTTTGGAACTGATGAAGTCATGTCCTGCATTAGCAGGTTAACATGCTAACCTCGAATTTGACATAGACTGACAGTGTCACCAGTGTCAGTTATCAGCCATATGATTTAATACACGACATGACTTCATCAGTTCCAAAGCCGACTAGACCACAAATTCTAATGAACATCCTTTATTACAAATAATCGACGAGAGAAAAGTTGTGCCCTCGAAGCCGCTAGTCCGAAAAGGGTATATTCTCGAGTGAAGGCACGCGTGCCATATAAAAATTTATCTAACAACTTAATAAATATCCCAAAAACATAAATTTTGTAATGACAGCCGTGAAAAGTCATAGGGACAATTTGGAAAGAGATCAAATAAAATTATAATTAGAGTCACCTGTGTATGGTGTTATACGTGTGGCAGTGCTGAAGTGTATTTTCAGTCTATGCCAAATTCGAGGTTATTAGGTTGGGTGTGTTTGTTATTTAACACAGACTGACGCAAAACTTAGCCTGCAAATCTCGAATTTGACATAGCTTGACAGTGTTTTAAATAAAATAAAACCCTCGGGTTTTATGGGTATAAAACTGTCCTTGGCACCTCCAAGGAACTAGATCAAAAGGAAAAACAATCAGGTCATATACGAAAAGATACTAAGAGTGCTTATGAGTTGTTTAAATAATTTCTGCTGTTCGTGCTGTTTCTATTACTGATAGTACCTATGCATGGAATGCCGAAATCAGGAAATTGGATATTTGATCGACACCTGCTCGCGCTTTCCAGCCCTGAACGTTGCGCTTTTCAAGGCAGTCTACATTAAAAATACACTCAACTCGAACAAATCGTTCCGCCGAAAATGATATTACTTCTGTAATAGTCAGAGCACTTGGTAGCGAAATTCTAAAGAGAGTGAGTCATCGTGTTACCATTAGTTTTCTTAGGCACAAGCTCGTATCGTTTTGATCGAATTCATTAGCTGCCTATTAGGAGGGATTTATAAATGCTCTGTGACGAATTTTTATCTCTGACAATTCGCTCTTGTACCGGAACGAATTCTGAATCAATTTCTCGCCATCCCCGGATACGCGGGATAGGTCCTGCTACAACTTTAATCAATAGTCCCTGGCGTAGTATCTGTATTGATCAAGGTCCGCCATTTTGAAAATGTCTGCCCAAAACTAGAAGCTTCTTTAAAGAGGCGCGAACGAAGCTTTCGACGGTGCTTGTGCAGTGCTTTACGACCGCTAGTTTCTCTTCCTTGTCTTTTGTTTTCATTTTTTGGCATTATTCTACTCCTTAAACGCGCTAATTGAGTTAATCTCATGTTTATTTATGCGCGTTTACTGGTTGAAAAGCTATTAATGATTCTTATACCATTAGCAACATTTCATGTAAATATAGGTGTGTTTGGAAATGCCATCAAGTGACGTCAAAGGAATGCCGTGTTTTTATTTGCATAGAAGCAGGTTTAACAAGGGGACAAGCAACACACTGTATTATCGTATTACTTAGTACTAACCGGTTAGGAAGTTAATGAAAGATTTGACCTAATAATCAGCTGGTGCTGCCTACGTTCCTGCACTTCCATGTCGAAATTTATTCAGAATTTTCTTCGGTCTTTTCATTGCTTGCTTTTCATGGTCACCCATAAATTGTAGAAGTGCACTTCGGACACGACTGCAAACATAAAACGGCCGTTAGTGCTAAATTTAAAACTTAAAAGGCAGGTGAACAACTTTATGAATATGAATTGTTAGCGATTCATAATTTTAGTTGCGGTTTCGAGTAACATTCTCTATTATTGGCCATTGTTTCTTGCATTCAAATTTAATTTACGGCACTATAAACTGCTTAACCGTGCGTAACTCTCGCAAATTGAGTCCTTGAGAGAAGCTGCATGGTTTTGCTCTTTTCAGCCGTAGCCTCTTTTAGTACGGTACGTCGAATTTAAATTCATGCGCCGGTGTATTTCTCTCGATTTCGAAACGTGACGCGCATTAAATCGACTTCTATTTTATTTATTGGTCTACAAAAGGCAGCAAGTCTGTGCTGTGATCACGTATTTACCTCGTATACGCGACGTTTCGAATCTTGTCACGTTTTGGTTCCTGCAGAATCAGGATTGGCCGGGCTACGGTCGAAGCGCTTCTGGAATAAAATGGCGGACAAATTACATCCTGCTGCCAACTTCTCGAAGAATGTTACAGGCTACGTACCCGAACAAAATAATAATTTACGGATACCGTGTGGATACGGAGAACATCCTGAAAGTTTCTGCGCATTGCATGTATGGAGTAACAATGGAATCATTTTATTTCTGAATAGGGAAATATGCACTATTGCTACAAAAAAACCTAGGACAATTTCTAAATCCATTAGCCATGAATTTGTATGATTTTAGTTGATTAATAGTTATTTAACCAACAAGTGTGTTAATGAAGGCGATTCATAATCGAAACTGTTTAAGGCACTCACTCGCTAGAGTGAGTGCCTTTAATAGTTGAGATTATTAATCGCCCATTAACAAACGAGTTGATTACAAATTTTTTTCGTTGACCGCAAAATCTTTTTTTGTGGCGAAAAATTTTATTAATACAACTAACCTCCATGCAAAATATCATCAAAACGTCAAAATCACAAAAACAGTTAATTAATGAAAAAGAGTGCATTAATCAAAAACAGTGTATTAATAGATCTATTAATCCATCCTTTTTTAAAAAACAGTTAATTAATGAAAAAGAGTGTATTAATCAAAAACAGTGTATTAATGACGTCTATTAATCCATCCTTTTTTAGGAAAAATAATTCATTAATATTGAAATTAACAAGCGGTCAACGAAAAATGACTTTAACTTCTGCGAACAATTCAAACCTGTCATATATCACATCAAATTGGAATATCAAAAGCTGCTATATAAAACAATTATAAAACCAGCCGAATAGTTCTTCCGTTTTCTGCTTAATAAATAATCCAGGATTGACAGTTACGTTGTCTTCAGATTCATGAAACTAAAAAATCTTGTCTTATTTGTTTATAGCAACAGGAGTTTAAAATCCGTACAGTATATACTTTAAAATCCTTAAGAGTCCAGTCAGCCTGTGGTTTTTAAAGGAAAAAAAAGTATAAAGCTATTTTTTCTCTATAAACAACTACCATCTAGACAAGTATCTAGCCAAAAGTCCCCACTCCTACCCCTTTTGCTTCCTCCCCCACCGCTTTCCAAACTCCAAAACTGCATTTTTCCTTTTACCAGTAGTTTCTTAGTAAAACGTCGTGATTAGTCCCAATAGTATAGGGAAATCAAATTATAATATGTTCTTTGTATTCCAATTGTAAGAGTGATCTGAACAAAGTTGACAGATAATTAAAAGAATTTTAAAATCATGTACTATGAGTCATATTTCAGTTTCGTACCACCAGGAGTACCACGCATTAGTTAAGCGGCGCAGGTGCTTGGATGAAATTGTTCACAACTTAATTTACTACTAATCGCAGCTATACTACAAGAATTTAAAAACGATATTTCTTAACAAAATTTGAGAAGGCAGTGAAAATTTTACCACATGGATATTATTGAAAAGTACATCATGTACATGTACATTGTACATCTTGCTGAGTGCATCTGTTCGAGGAGTGAAAACAATCAGTTCTCTATTCATTTGGGCTACTTCAATCATGTCCTCATCCACATCCTGTTCTTGTTTCATAGTGAAGTTGGGACTGATCTTCAACAAATTCCACATTTCTGTACAGTCTATGAAAGTATCCCTCGCACAACTACAGTTGTTTTTGCAGGACACCTTACAGTTGCAGAAGACCAAGTTCAGTTGCATTGGTATGCTTTTGTCCATCTTTAAATCTGGTAGTTTGAAAAGAGTGCTACTCAGCAGCAGCAGATTTTGGGGGAAACGATTTAGCTTTTAAGGACATTCTTGTCACAGCTTTTAGGTATATTGCATACCTACTTTTAACCAAACTGTTAGAATGACCAGAACCATATAGCGAGAATAAAATCCTTTCCTGCTTCTTAACCTCGTTTCGAGCAGCCCCAATTGTATAGAATATTGTAAATTCTGTACGGAATTCCTCAGACTTCTCTAGCGTACAATAGGCTTGAAGTTTTCCTGTTCCAAAAAAAGCAGATGCGGTGTGTCCAATCTCTTCAGGAGCCTTACAAATATCATTCGTTGCAGAGGTGCTAACCAGAAGGTTTTTGGGGGAGAATGGAAGTTTTTCTAATTCTAGGGTTCCTACAAAATCAACAGATTGTTATCGTGTACAACAATAATTACACAGCTTTGGCTATGAATATTACAGACGATGGTCGCTACTACCATAATTAGTCGATGGAACATACCATCGACTATTGTAGAAACTTTAAAGTGTTGTCGCTAATTCCCATTACGAGTACTCGACCAAAATGGGTAATAACTTTTGGTGACTGCAACGTTCAGGCGACGTTCCTAGAACTTGTTCAGCTACGTTCCAATGGTATTGTTGCCGCGATCTTGCCGTTTGGTAGCTGCGACTTCCACCAAACTTTACTATTCTATTACATTATTGTTGCTTGCTGTATCTTGCAACTGATTTTGTTATAATTATTTATGTTTCGTTCCTCCATAATCTTCTCTCCATTTCCATAGCTCAGACACAGAATCGAATACTATAAAAGTAATATTAGAGTATAAAATTTGACCCTTTGCCAATGGCCTGAATGACAGAATTGACACGCGTCAATCAAAAATGCATTTTTAAGTAAAATATGGCCTTAAAATATTTAACATCATACGAAAATATAAGATCCTGAATGCTGAAAACTTTTTTTATTGTTCTTTTGAAACTCGAACTTTAAAAATTATGTTTTTAAAACAATTGTGACATGAAGGTCCTTGTTTTTTAATAATTGCGTCGTAGGTTTTGCACATAAAAATGGCATGTTTCTAAAAAAATATATCTTTGAAGTGGATTTAACTGATAAATATAACTGTAAAGTTATATTTACTCTTAAATACCGAATGGAACTGTAGTAGCACTTTGAAGCCCCGGCAACGTTGTGACTACCATAAGCTGTCTGATGAAAGTATCCGTTATCACTTCATGGTTCCACATGGCACCCTAACCTCTATCTATACTTGGCACAGCGAACAAATAGAGTGGCTTATGCAACCCAAATTACGAGTACATATAAAAAAGCTGACTAGATCAGTATTTGATTAATAATTACTGAATAATCAGAGATGGATGTTCCTATAATTAGACCTAATTTCAACTGACATTAAATAACTTTTTGAGGTTATGATACAAATGGAAACTTCGGCGAACTAAAAAAGCATGGCATTTGGGCCACTTGTAATATGCAGGCAATAATGAGATTTAGCAAGAGCCAGGCCACATGATACATATTAAAAGTGCACAAATTTCATACTTTTTAAGTTGGTCGAAGTTTCTATTTGTACCATAACCTCAAAAAGTTATTTAATGTCAGTTGAAATTAGGTCTAATTACCGCCACCTCTGATTCTTTAGTAAAATACTGATCCAGTCAGCTTTGTAATATGTCATTTCGGTTGCATAAGCCCTTCTATTTGTTCAGTGAGCCAAGTATAGTTTATAATTCCACATCTTTTCAGATAACTTGTGTCGCGCACAGTTTATGTGTATTTTTAATTAAACAGACAGGGTGTTATGGAAATGAGTGCAAATATTTTAACCCGTAATAGAACTCTCTAAACTGAACTTCTCCATTTATTATTTTTTCGAAACGTCCTCAAAACTTAGTTAAAATTCAAAACAATTTTACTCTAAAAATGCATACCCGTCTATGGAATAATATTTTAATTTAATGGCACAAAACACGAAAAAACATTCCTTTGATATGCAAACCACCCTTTAATTCATATCTGGTCACCAACATACCTTATCAATTGAGGTAGGTAAGTTATTGACCACATGTTTTTTGTGCAAGAACTTTGCAGTTTTAATATACTGTTATGCAGCCTTTCTTTGCAGTACTTTTTATTATTTTTATTAACTTTTTACTTTAATAATTTTTTGTAATACATAAGTAAATAAAAATTGAGCACACACAACACAGCTGATTTTGAATTTTTATATGATATGATTATTTAATTATGTTTTACTATAGTAAAGATATGTTGCTCTTCCTATATTTTATCCATTTGCAACTTATGAAAACTCGTATCTGCAGGGTTAGGTTGTTACACTGTTGATAAATTTAACCATTGTATGGCTAATGCTCGATTCTAACGAATGACAGATAACTTCAAAATATTTAACTCCAAACAAAGCTGTTCGAAATACACAGAATTCAGCATATTATGACAACAAAATAACCAATAATCAACCAGTTCACATCAGGTAAATTATTACAATGCTTTTATAAGATTCAAGTAGTTTGGCCAACCTGGAATTAGTTATTCAAGTACAAAAGGACGCCAACTCGCATTTGTTTTTCCTCCAAGGAACGCTGATCCCGCTTCTGATCTCCGCAAAAGGACGCCAAGCTTGTATTTGCTCCCTGGAAAGGTCTCAGCTGCTGTTTTCAGCCCCTGGATCAGAGACCAGAACTCCTCTAGGTTCTACACCTTGCTGTCCGCTTCCCGCAGCTCCAAATCTTGTTGAATCTCGACTCGAGTGACAACCTCACACATGCCACGGTTGGAAAGGATACCAAGCTCGTATCTACTTCCTGGCGATATTTGAGCTGCTGCTGCCTGCCTGTGGATCACGAACCCAGCTTCCTCTAGTTCCTTCACCTTGCTGTCCGCTTTTCGCAGCTCCCAGTCTTATCGATTCTCAGTTTCGAAGACGATCTCACCGATACTAACTTCTTCTATTTCCAGTGGTTCTGTGAGCCCTCTTTGCGCTTAGGCCGGGTAGGTGGCTAGCCTTGCCCGTTGAAAGTAAGGAAGAGTTCCCTTGTTTAGGGGTTAACGACTACCACAGGTGTTAGCGTAGTAGCCGGGGAGCGTACGATTTTTAAAATCCTATTGGAGTCTGCCGGGATTCGAACCCGGGTCGGCCGCCTGAGAGGCGAGCATTTGCTCGCAGGGCCATCCGCTCACCTACTCTGGAACTGCACTCCGGAATACTGGCAATTTAACCACAGCTGGCCTCCGCACACAGGCAAATAAATAAAACGCACATCTGGGCATAAAATATTTACTTTTATCAACAAAATTTATCAAAATCTGGGAGCCAAATAACACACAAGGTTTCGGCTTGGCTTCCCCCAACAAACATTAACAAACGACTCTCTAGGTCACCACAGCAACATGATTAAATTTATCTTTAAGTGTACATTCGCTGATCTTAATTTCTAATTGTTATTGTAAATCTCATTCAGGAAACTATAACCTCACAATTGATCGCACTTTTACTTGAGTTCCACTTTTAGTTAATAAACACTGATTCCCAATCCACTAGCACATTCTTGTAGTCTTCGGTAATTCTTAGGTTGCTTCTTATATCTTCTTTGCATTAATCTGGGCCTTCTTACACTGCTTTTAGCTACGTCATCGATTGTTGGCGTATCAAGATGACTGTAAATGCTGCATTGAACCTCTGTAAAGCCTGGATACATCTTTGTACTAAAGCGACCTCATTGTCGTGTCCTGACGTTACACAATGAATCTGTCATTCGTCATAAACTTAGCTACATTTGCCATATTGAGAACAAATTTGAATATAAGCTGATCTTAACCATGACGATACGTTTTATACAATTACTAACCTCTGTTAATTAATAACAGTTATTGCTAATCATATTTTATGAAATTATCAATGTTTACTAGTGACTCATATTGTTGCAATAAATACAATAGCAATTCTGGGCATATTTGAATCTTTCATTAACCTTCGTAAGTTAGCAATGCACCCAGAATTGCTGTAAGCATCATACCATTACAATACTTGTGTCGTTCACCTTTAACTTAGATTTGCTTATCAAGTGGCTCGTCAAATTTAGGGGAGGTAAATGATTGAAAAAATATGCGATTAGTTGAAAAACGATAAATAGAAAAGTTTTTCATTTTGGTGAGCTCTATCACTTGTTAAAATTTGCATGGACTTCCATAATACCTTGTAGCAAAATGCTGCAATTTTCTATAAAAGGTCGTAGAATGTATTTGTGATTAACTTTGCATTTGTAAGCCAAACTACCCAGTACTTATCTGCATTACTACATACAGAAAAGTAGGGTGGTAACTAAGTCATAACTGTATCTGTACGGTAATAGTCCTTTACCGTACATGGCAACCATTACCATACCGCAACAACGGTATCTATACGGTAATATTCCTTTACCGTACATGGCAACCATTACCATACTTAAACCGATTAACTATTGAACAAACCACGGATGTTATGAATCGTAACAGCCTTAGATGTCTTAAAATTCTCGCTCTATGAGCCCGTATTTCAAAACATCTGCGGCAGTTATGATGCTCATAACATTCCTAGATATGTTAATATCTATTACAACTTTCACGACAGTAAATGGATAGTAAAGGTCTTTAGAACGGCGCGGCACCTATCACCTAAGACCTGTCTAATTTTTGTCATTTGGCAGGAAGCGCCGTCCTGCTGAAAGAAGAAATTCCTATCCGGATGTAATCTCTCAACATTCAGCAACAAGCTGTTATCCAGAATTCTTTGATAGCTTTCGGCACTAACGATGCTATCAGTAAACTCAAGAGTTCCTAGCCCTTTTAAAGACATGCACTTTCTACCACAACCCCTTTAGCAAATTTCACACTTCGTCTGAGACTCCTTTTGAAGAGCTTCAGTTTCTGATCGGATTATTCTGCTTCGGCTGTCGCCTAGAAACACGTCAAACTTGGACTCGCAGCTAAACATTATTCCACTCTTTCTGTGTCCAAGACACTCGCCCCTTTACCTACGCTATTTTTTTATTCCATCTTTTTTTACATATAAACAAGATCGTGCTGGAGTCACTATTTTTTAAACCAACTTGAATTTACTTTATAAAAACTGAATCCATACTGTCTTGTGGACCCATTTCCCATAGTATTCGCATGTTAACATTTGTTTAAGCTTAATCCTTCCACTGAGCTAAAATCGCCTCCCTTGTTGGAGCCTCCAGGCATGCACCCTAGTAAGGGAGGGGTGAGCGCGGCAGGGCGGCTCCAGGTAGTTTTAAGTAAGAAGGAGTCGTTAAGTAACTGTACATAGTTAAAGACGGTCTCGTACCAGTTCGCAGCACATCAGCTGAGAAACATAGCCCAAATCAACGGCACATCGGCTGTAAAGGGTTAATAAAGTTTCTGTAATATACTGGTGCTTTTTTATTTACGTTATCGAATAACAAACATTAACATTTGGTCCTTCGACCCGGATCACCGGTAAATTAATTTAAAAAGTGTGTTCGTTCGTCGAAATTCCTGGAAATCGAGCTCCATCAGCCGCACAACAGCAGCACCAAAGAGGGACGTTTTCCTATTGCACATCAGCAGCTTCAAGACGACGACTCCGATCAAATTCTCTGCATATCAGCAGCATCAAGGCCAATTACATCAACTACACATCAGTAGAAAAACGGAGGGCATTAGGTCAAACAGGTCAGTGATCCTTTCCATAACTCTATTTCACCCGTCCTATCATCGGAGAGTGTATGTCTTTGTCGCCGTGCAGTCTATTCTAATATTTAATTGAAATGGCGGCGGAATTAGGAACCTTGATTCACAAACGGGGTCATGTTAAGGCTAGATTGACAAAAATAGCAAATTTTGTAGGTAATTTTGAACAAGGGGATAATGTTAATCAGTTGAAGGTACGACTTCCCATGTTAAAGGAGATTAACGATCAGTTTAATAGCTTGCAAATGGAAATCTTAATGATTAATCCAGATTTGTCAGAAAATGATGATCAGGATAACTTTGACACGCTGTATTTTAATACAGTGTGCGCAATTCAATCAATTTTGGAAGATCATACCGGTTCTGCGTCACAGAGAGTTCCTGCAGAAAATTCGCGTGAATCGCAATTTAATATCAAATTACCAATTTTAAATTTGCCCGAATTCTCCGGAAGGTATTCAAATTGGAGAGCTTTTTATGACACCTTTAAATCGCTAATCCACGATAACCACAAATTAAATGATTGTGAACGATTTCACTATTTAAAATCCTGCCTTAAGCAAGAACCTCTGCATGCAGTTGATGCATTGCCTGTATCACAAGCTAATTATACCTCTGCTTGGGAAATTCTAAAACGAAGGTATGAAAATAAAAGGTTAATCATACAAGAACATGTTCAGTCTATATTAAAATTGTCAGTTATTTCTAGACCATCTCATACTTTGCTGCGCCAATTGGTAGACAAGGTAAACTCAAACATGGCAGCATTAAAGGTTCTAAATTTACCTGTTGATTCTTGGGATGCACTTATTGTTCCAATTTTGAGCGAAAAATTAGATTATACCACTAACAAAGAGTGGCAATCGTGTCTAAATAGCGAGATTCCAACTTTAAAGGAATTCATAACATTTTTAGACAAACGATGCGAAGTACTCGAATCGTTAAGCTCTTTAACAAGGCCACATCAGGCGAATCCATCAAACAAAGTAAGCTTAAGGGAAAAACCACCTCGTCATGCTTCATACTTGAATATCAACAAACCGTCGTGCTTTCAATGTAAACGCAATTCGCACAACATATATCAGTGTTTAGAATTTTTAAAATTAAGTGTTCCCGATCGCCTTAAGCAAGTCGAGAAATTCGATTTATGCTCAAACTGTCTCAGAAATAATCATAAAACAAATGATTGCCGATCGACCTTAAAGTGCCGCGAATGCAAACAAAGGCATAATAGTTTGTTACATGTAGTTCAAAATGTTACAACGTTAGCAGAGGTTAGCAGTGCCTCTCAATTGAATGAATCGGAAATAGTGCCATCAACATCAATGATATGTTCAAACAAGGACATTAATACGATTGTATTGCTATCAACCGCTTTAGTCAATGTCAGGGATAGCAAGGGAAACTTGCACGAAGCTAGGGCACTTTTAGATGTAGGTTCTCAAAGTAATCTCATAACTGAGAACTTAGCAAAAAAATTATCTCTGAATCAAGTGAACACAAATATTACAATTGCGGGTATTAATCAAGGTCTCAGTTACGTCAAAAAAATGGTAGAAGTCTCTGTCAAGTCCCGTCATAATAATTTCACTGCAGAAGTGCAATGTCTTATAGTACCGCAAATTGCACAAGATATTCCGTCGCGATCATTCAGCAGGGCCATGGTTCAAATCCCCGTAAATCTCAATATTGCTGATCCATATTTTAACCAAGCAGGCCCCATAGATTTATTGCTAGGTGCCGGGCTATTTTGGGAAGTTCTTTGTGTGGGCCAAATACGAACGAACAACCATCAACCTTTCTTACAGAAATCGCATTTTGGATGGCTAATCGGGGGCTCAATAGAATTTGCTTTAAGTACCACAAGAACTTCGTGCAACCTGAGTACCGCAAGCAGATTAGAAAATAGCTTAACTAAATTCTGGGAACTTGAACAATACTCATGTCAAAGACACTTGTCTGCTGAAGAAATAAATGTGGAAAACCACTTTAGGAGCACTTTTCATCGGTATGTAAATGGTCGGTTTGTAGTAAGACTTCCGTTTAAAAACGATAAGCTGGCCTTGGGCGCGTCTTACCAAAATGCGTTAAAGCGATTTTATAATTTAGAGCATAAGTTAAACTGTAAGCCAGAAATAAAGCAGCAATATATGGATTTTATGACGGAATACAAGCATTTAAATCACATGGAATTGGTTCCGGAACATCAATTAAACGTGCCGAGTTGCTATCTTCCTCATCACGCGGTGTTTAAGGAATCTAGTTCAACCACCAGGCTAAGAGTGGTCTTTGACATGTCGGCGAGGACTAGCAACGGGTCGAGTTTAAACGACAATTTAATGTGTGGACCAGTGATTCAACAAGATTTATTTTCAATTTTGACGCGATTCAGGACCTTTCAATATGCGTTAACGGGCGACATAGCAAAAATGTATCGCCAAATACAAATTCATCCGCAGCAGGCTGATTATCAAAGAATATTATGGCGAAATAATTCCAATGAACCCCTTCAAACATACAGGTTGCTTACACTTACATATGGTACGAAACCAGCCAGTTACATCGCAACTCGATGTTTGCAAGAACTAGCTTTACAAAATCAAGTTAATTATCCTCTAAGCAGTAAAATTATAGGTCGCGATTTTTATATGGACGATCTCATTACGGGCGGGAATGAATTAAATGCGCTAATAACGCTAAAGGATGAAATAATTGACATTTTGGCACAAGGGGGGTTCGAATTGCGTAAGTTTGCTTCAAATGAAAAACAAATCCTTTCGGGAAGTAGTGGTATAAGGCCAGATAGTGTAATTAATTTAGATAAGAATGGAGAAACTAAGACGCTAGGATTAATTTGGAATTGTGATGGTGATTTTCTAAAATACGAAATTAAAACACACACACTATGTAGTAAAATTACTAAACGTTCGATTTTATCCGCGATAGCTCAGATTTTTGATCCTTTAGGTCTTATAGCACCAGTATCGATGAAAGCAAAGATTATAATGCAAAAATTATGGTTATTGAAAATAGCTTGGGATGAGAGCGTACCCATGGATATTCATTCGACGTGGACTGAATTTTTAAGTCAACTGTCTTATTTAAACGATTTACAAATCAATCGTAAAGTAGTGTCGTGTTTTCCTTTCAAATCAATAGAAATCCACGGCTTTTGCGATGCCTCAAAATTAGGTTTCGGAGCTGCGATATATATTAAGACAATAGGCACTAATAATGAACATAGTTCTCAATTATTGTGTGCCAAAAGTAGGGTTGCGCCGCTGAAAACAGTCACAATACCGCGGCTAGAGCTATGCGCTGCTTTATTGTTAGCTAAATTAATGGATAGCGTTAAGAAAACGCTTAATTTAGACATTAAAAGGGAATATTGTTGGACTGATTCGACTATTGTATTAGCGTGGTTAGCGACAGAACCTAATACGTTAAATACTTTCGTCGCAAATAGGGTGTCTGAAATTCAGTCGTTATCTCAAATAGAAAATTGGAGCCATATAAGGTCGCGGGATAACCCTGCAGATGTTGTTAGTAGGGGTCTGCTACCTAGAGAATTAATCACCGATCGAACGTGGTTCTTTGGTCCGACGTGGTTGAATCAAGAATACCAACAACCAACTTTAGAGATAGGGAATGTTGAGATTATAGAGAAACGCAAGAAGGTTATAGCCTTTACAACAATGAATGTAGAGACGCAGTTCATTGACAAATTTTCATCTTTTTCCAAGCTACAGCGCGTGATAGCCTACTGTTTTAGATTTATTCAAAATTGCAAAAACAAGACAGATGCAAAATCAGGGCCGCTGGCATCTAATGAACTGCAAAAGGCTACGTTTGCTTTAGTTCGCATTGTACAACAGCAGGCATTTGCAGCTGAGAGATGGCAATTAAATAAAAACGAGGTAGTGGACAAATGTAGCCCATTAGCTTCTTTAAATCCCTTTGTAGGCGACGATGACTTAATAAGGGTAGGTGGTCGACTAAGAAATGCAGCTATATCGAATGATGTAAAGCATCCCATAGTTCTGCCTAAAAATCATCACTTGACCAGATTGCTTATTATCAGTGAACATGAGCGTCAATTGCATGCAGGGGCGCAAGCTACATTAGCGGCATTAAGGCAGACATATTGGATTATAGCGGCAAAAGGTGTCATAAGGCAAATCATTCATAAATGTATGAGATGTTTTCATGCAAAGCCCCGTACTATTGTGCAGAAAATGGGTGATCTTCCCAAAGATCGGTTGTAATTAACACGTCCTTTTTTAATATCAGGAGTGGATTACGCAGGACCCATTTTGGCCAAACAGGGTCGCGGACGCGGTAAAAGAACCATAAAGGTTTACATTGCGTTATTTGTATGTTTTGCCACTAAGGCAGTGCATTTGGAGGTAGTGAGCGATTTAACATCAGCATCGTTTTTAAGTGCGCTTAAACGATTTATCGCAAGACGTGGTCATATATCACGCATATATTCAGATAATGCGTCTACCTTCATAGGAGCCAAACGCGAATTGGCTGATTTGGCCCAATTTCTTAAAAATTCTAACTTTCAAAATGAATTGATAAGCACATTAGCTGCTAAAAATATCGAGTGGAAATTCATAGCACCTCGTGCGCCGAACATGGGGGGTTTGTGGGAATCAAATGTTAAGGCGATGAAATATCACTTGAAAAGGGTTATAGGTAACGCGCTATTAACGTACGAAGAATTATACACTCTCCTTACCCAAATCGAAGCCTGTCTAAATTCCCGACCCCTCACCCCGCTGACCTCTGATCCTAATGACTTGGCCGCACTGACTCCTGGTCATTTCTTGATCGGGGAACCGTTGGTTGATGATAATGGTGGAACCCGATACAACCCATTTAAAATTAAATTGCCTTTCACGGTGGCAAAGAGTGGAGCAACTTCGGCAACATTTTTGGAAAAGGTGGCATAGAGAATATCTGCTTCAACTGCAACAGCGTTCCAAGTGGCGACAAAGGGCCCTCGAAGATATTCGTATAGGAAGAATGGTCATCGTGGCAGAGGACAACGTACCACCTCAACAGTGGCTCTTGGAGAGAATAATTGAGCTTCATCCAGGGGCTGACCAATTAGTGAGAGTGGTAACGGTAAAAACAGTGCGCGGAGTGTTGCGAAGGCCTTTAAATAAATTGTGCTTTTTGCCTCTAAATGAGTGAACATAAACGATTTATGTATTAGTAATAGTGGTATATATTGTTTAATTGTAAGAATCATTGTATATTGTGCTTTAGGTATAGGAATTGGTTTATACAGTCTTTATTACGTTATTGTACATAATATTATTAATTGTTCTTGTTTCGAAGCCTAAAGGACTTCAAAGGGGGCGGTATGTTGGAGCTTCCAGGCATGCACCCTAGTAAGGGAGGGGTGAGCGCGGCAGGGCGGCTCCAGGTAGTTTTAAGTAAGAAGTAGTCGTTAAGTAACTGTACATAGTTAAAGACGGTCTCGTACCAGTTCGCAGCACATCAGCTGAGAAACATAGCCCAAATCAACGGCACATCGGCTGTAAAGGGTTAATAAAGTTTCTGTAATATACTGGTGCTTTTTTTATTTACGTTATCGAATAACAAACACTAAGGTGCTTTTTTTATTTACGTTATCGAATAACAAACACTAACAAACGTGAACAAACAATAATTTTAGAATTAAGATTTTGTACATTTTTATAATATAAGTAAAAATTTAGTTTATAAGTAACTGATTTGTACTTGGTTAACATCCACAATTATGAATTTAGGTAGGCAATTGTTGTTAACCCGGGGAGAAACAATTGAATAAAAATTATTTCATGACAGTCTAATTTGTCTCTCCAGATTAATTGAGTTTTAAGCCATTTACAATTGAAATAAATTAAAAATAATTATACCATCGTGATCAGGAGTTCGTAGTGCATATGTGAGAATGTGGGTGTGAAAATCCATCACCTAAAAATTATTTTCATCTGCGACCACCTTCCGAACCACTTCGCCACCGACGAGAAGTTTACGATCATCAGATTTTGAGCACAATTAACAGAAACAAACCGCACGAAAATTCAATTTGTTGATAGATAAATTGACAGCGTAGTGAGTCTGCGCGTTGCTGCTTTTTAATTGCACAGCCCAGTGGCGTAACACGGGAGTTTAAATATGAACATGTCAGTGAACCTAACTTGCAGATTTAAGTCTTCATGCCTACTGAAAGCTAGCCATAAATAACTTTACTTGTAGATGTGCGAATTACTATAGCGGGCAAAACACTACAATCAATGAACCCATTTATACAATTATTTATTTACTTTTAATCAGTTTTGTGCAGGATGTAAGTATTAAGCTTATTAAAAATTACAATAGTCCTGTACAGTATCTCTCTTCAAATTGTTTTGGATCGGTTGTATATAAATAGCGTTAAATTGCTTATTTTTGTATTTATAAACTCACACAAGTTTTGTTGCGAGAGTTTGGTGAGAGCAGTATATTTATTTTATACATTAAAACACATTTTGATATCGTGTAACAATGCTATGGAAAAAACTAGATATTATTGTTATTGTAATAATCGCATTTCAAGGGACTTGAGTGTAGCGAATCGCACTGGCCGTGCCTCGACCAACTGATCACTCTTCTATATGCCATTAGAGACACAATCGGATGTTTATTTTACATAACTAAAGCACTGGTGCTGGATCCCGATTACATACGGGGACTTGTGCTGAGAAAACAAATCTATGAATCCAACCCAGCTACCCGTGAATATTACCAGCTCTACAATCCAGACTAGTACGTTTCTGCATTTCCAAATTACGGCTAATTTACACCATGAATAGCATTTTAGAACCTGATTTGGACACTCCAATCGATGAGTCTGATGAAAAGGAATGCATTGAGGATGTTCAAAAGCTGTGCGATCGTATCAACGAAGTCGAGAAGGCTCTGGCTCCAAAACCGCTGCCTTGCATTCCATTACCAAGGCCTTTGGAGGAATTTACTTGGTTGGCATTGGGCCGTACCCTCACAGATTTGCATAGATATATTTCTGATAATGGAATGGTAATATTTGTGAATAACAATTTCTTTTACTAACAAAGTTTTATGCCAATAGAGTCACTTTTCCAAAGTTGATCTGAGCAAAGCTATGAGCCAGACGGACTGTGAAAAGATAACTCTGACAGAACCCATTAGCAGCGATTGTCCTATGGAGGAAACCAAGGACGAGGTTAATGCAGAAGTAAAATCCGATCACGAAAGTGAAATCAAAGCAGACGAGCAGAGTATTGAGCGCCGTATGTCGATGAACAGCGAAAATAATGGAGATGTCAACGATTCTGTTGTCGAAAATCTAAATAGCAGTCAAGCTGAGGATAATGATGAGGTGGGAAAATCCTGTTATAACCATTTCACAATAATTTCATTATATTAATTAATAATTTTAGATGGACCAGGACACTGAAGATCAGGAAGAAAATTCCGAGCAGAAGAATGACAAGAAGCGTGGTGCCAAGCGCCGCAGGGATTTATTGCTGGATTTACAGATATGGGGGTGGCATAGCAAGAGAAAAAATGTCAAGAAGGGGAAATCTGAGAAAGATCTTACCGTGGAGGATGCACTGAAGCGAATTATTCCTTCTCATTTACGGTATGGTTTGCTTTAAAGTTTTTAACATTGGTTTATGCTGTTTGTTACTTTAGCCCCAGCGGATTACAAGTGGAAAAAAACAGTAACACAGAGGATTCGATGAACACCATGGATATGTACAAAATGTTCGTCGACACTCAGACGGCCACGTGTTTGTCACCGATTCCTTCTCCAGTCCAAAGCAAGTAAGTGAAATTTCTATTTATCTACGGCAACTTTAATTAATATGACCTTCAAGGGAAGAGTATTTTGGCTCTCAAGAAGAAAAAGACGACGTACTGAAATTTTGGACAAAAGAATGGGAATGTTGTGATGCTGTCTCCTTAATCGAGGAGTATGTTTATTCGTTAGCCTCTTTATGGCACCGAAAATGGCCTCCGGACTTAGTTTCCATTTACATCGCAGCTTATCACATGTATAGGTACGAAAGTTTTTATTGAACTTAACCTAACTTAACTTTTTCGACTTGCAGGGAACATTTCGAACATCCACAACTATTTAGCAGAGAGGTTACATTTGATGAGCTAAAGAATGACGCTCTTGCCACGTTACTGTACGGGGAGTTATTTCTTTATCAGACAAATGCCAAGTAAGTACAATTCGGCTGCAGCTCAACCAGCAATATTCATGCGCACTTTCAGCTCTTAACATGCAATAAAATTATAATTCACCAATGATCTTGAGAATTGAATTTGATTATAATATAAAGCAACTTCAAGAATTGGAAAGTGACTTTACAGTTTAAAATTACTATCAGAATTTCAAATCAACCATCAGCTTTTCAAAACAATATCGAAATAACCGAGAAACTTTTGAATCAAAATGAGAATTTCAAACATGAACATTTATAACATAGAATTTGTGATCAGAATTTTAAATCAACAGTAATAAGCTCAAAACAACATAAAAATTTCAAACGAATCACGAGAATTACAAAATAATTATTACAATATTGAAATTATCATTCAGGATTGAAAATGACGTTGAGAATTGGACAAAAACTTTTTATAATTCAAAATGCTTTGAGAGTTTTAAATCCTTGAACATTTTAAAATGACCTTAAAAACTTTAAACGTCTTTTAGAATTTGGGAAACCTTGAACATTTTAAAACTATCTTAGAGAATTTAAAAGGAACTTTGCACTATAAAACCATTAAGAATCTCAAAACAACCATAAGAATTTTAGACAAAACTCTGGAATTGGAATTCAACTTTTTGCAGTTTAAAATGTTCTTGAGAATTTCAAAACGACTGAAATTTAGTATGGGCATCAGAACGATCGATAACCACGAAATTTCCGTGAGAACTTCTAGAATTTGTTATCAAATGGCCTTGAGAATTTAAAGGTGCCTTTGAGAGTTTTAAAATGTTCTCGAGAATTTTACAGCGCTTGTGAGAATTTTAAGATGACTGAGAATTTAGAACGATTAAGATTTTTAAAGCGAGCTGGAATATTTTAAAATGCTCTTGAATATTTTAGAGCGACTGAGAATTTAGAACGATCTTTAGAATTATAAAAAGATCCTGAAAATGATGAAATATCCGTGCGAGTTTTAAAATTTAGGATTAGCAAACACCTTTATCAAATTACTTTGATTATTCAACACTATAAAGAACGAACCAATGAAAACTGTTCAATTTGTCAGAAACGGCAAATTAATTCAAATTTCTCTCAGCAAAAACAACTCAAATTCCACTCGACCTGCGGTCTCGCGGAATTTTTAAAGCAGTTTTGGTGTCGAGAAATTTAAACGCAATACTTTGCATGTGAACGAAAAAAAATTGTCAAAAAATGTGCAGCTCTTGTGGTATTACTCTTGAGAATTTAGGGCGACTAAGATTTTTAAAGCGAGCTGAAATATTTTAAAACGTCCTTGGGAATTTTAAAGTGGCTGAGAATGTAGAATGACCTTGAGAACTTGAAAATGACTGGCAGTTTCGATATATCGATGAGAATTTTAGAACATCTAGAATTGGGAAACTTTAGAATTTATAACTACTATACGAATTTCAAAACGACTGAAATTTAATACGACCAGAATTTTAAAAAGACCGATAATTACGTAATATCCATGAAAATTTTAGGACTTCTAGAATTTGGAAACAATTTGTTATGAAATGGCCTTGAGAATTTAAAGGTGCCTTTTAGAGTTTTAAAATGTCCTCGAGAATTTGAAAGCGCTCTTGAGAATTTAGAACCATCTTTAGAATTATAAAAAGACCCTGAAAAAGTTAAAATATCCGTGAGAGTTTTAAGATCTCTAAGAAACAACTTTATCAAATTACTTTGAGATTTAAAAGTGATTGAGTATTTAGGGCAACTCTAAGATTTTTAAAGCGAGCTGGGATATTTTAAAGTGGTTGAGAATTTAAAACGACGTTGGGAGCTTTAAAATGACTTGACAGTTTTGACATATCCTTGACTATTTCCCACACACACTTTAAGCCAATCAAATCTTTAAAATTTCTGATATTCATTCAATCAGTCCCCAATTATGCGATAATTTTGCACTAGTGCAAATTGCCTTGTCATCTAATTAGTGACGCACATGAATGGATTAACGAGAGTCTCCCAGTCCCTACCTACTATCTAGCGAAACCACTGCCAAATTAGTGGGGAAAGAAGACTCTGTTAATTTTTGCTCGGGAAATAGTCTGCAAAATACCCCTCTTGCATACCTAATTGATTCTAATTTTGTCAAGTGTATCGACAATATGGCATGCACTGGGGATATTACTATAAGAATTTTAGAATCTCTAGAATTGGGAAACTTTAGAATTTAAAACTACCATATGAATTTCAAAACGACGGAAATTTAATATGACCTTGAGATTTTTAAAACCACCTTGAAATTTTCGCAATGTTGGTGAAAATTTTAAGAAGCAACTTTTTAGTATTTAAAATGATCTTGAGAATTTTAAAACCACCTTAAGAATTTCAAAGCGTCTTAGAATTCCAAAGAGAATTCTAAAGCGATATTGCAGATTCAGGACGACCTTAAGAATTTTAAAACAAACTGACATTTTAAAAATGCCTTTGCGAATTTTAAAGTGAGCATGAGAATTTCCAGGCGACCTTGATAATGTTATAATATTTTTGACTATTCAATTCACCTGTCATCTGTCAAAAAGTGACCAATGAAAATCCAGAATTCTGACGTTTCTTGACCTATCAAAAAAATATCAGTGGATATATCTTCCTCGAAGGTATTCAAGTGACTATTTTTAACAAATGCGATTTTTATTAGAAAAAGTCGACATTAGTGTTCTGTTACTATGGAAATTGCGTAGTTTGTTGCTAGATTTACTGAAAACTAATTTGAAAAAGGTAGTTTGGTTCATTAAATAGTCCCTCGAATACCATTCTTAGTCAAAGTTAAGTAGATTATTTAGAATGGCCTTAATAGTTTGAGGGTGACTGATTATTTTAAAATGACGTTCAAGATATTAAAACGACGTTAATAATTTTAAAATGAGGTCGAGAATTAAATTGCTACTTTGATAATTTTTAAATGTCCTTGAGAATCTTAAAACGGCTTCAGAATTTGAAAACGACTAAGAATTTTTAAACGTCTGATTATTTTAAAAGCGCCTTAAAAATTTAGAACGATCTTGATAATACTCAAGCAACCTTGATTATTTGCAACAATCTTGTGGATTTTAAAACAACCTGGAGAATATTAAAATAACCTTGAATATTTTAAAACGATCTTGAGGAAATTAAAACGACATTGAGAATTAATAAGTGACCTTGATAATTTTAAAATCTCCTTGAGAATATTAAATCGGCTGGGGAATTTAAAACAACCGTAAGAATTTTTAAACGACCTTGATTATTTTAAAAGCGTCTTAAGAATTTAAAACGATCTTGATAATACTCAAGCAACCTTGATTATTTGCTACAATCTTGTGGATTTTAAAACAACCTGGGGAATATTAAAATGACCTTGCATATTTTAAAACGACTGAGAATTTAGAATGGCCTTAATAGTTTGAGGGTGACTGATTATTTTAAAATGACCTTCAGGATATTAAAACGATGTTAATAATTTTAAAATGAGGTCGAGAATTAAATTGCTACTTTGATAATTTTTAAATGTCCTTGAGAATCTTAAAACGGCTTCAGAATTTGAAAACGACCTTATTTTTAAACGTCTGATCATTTTAAAAGCGCCTTAAGAATTTAGAACGATCTTGATAATACTCAAGCAACCTTGATTATTTGCAACAATCTTGTGGATTTTAAAAGAACCTGGGGAATATTAAAATGACCTTGAATATTTTAAAACGACTGAGAATATAGAATGGCCATAATAGTTTGAGGGTGACTGATTATTTTAAAATGACCTTGAGGATATTGAAACGACGTTAATAATTTTAAAATTAGGTCGACAATTAAATTGCTACTTTGATAATTTTTAAATGTCGTTGAGAATCTTAAAACGGCCTCAGAATTTGAAAACGACTAAGAATTTTTAAACGTCTGATCATTTTAAAAGTGCCTTAAGAATTTAGAACAATTTTGATAATACTCAAGCAACCTTGATTATTTGCTACAATCTTGTGGATTTAAAACAACCTGGGGAATATTAAAATGACCTTGCATATTTTAAAACGACTGAGAATTTAGAATGGCCCTAATAGTTTGAGGGTGACTGATTATTTTAAAATGACCTTCAGGATATTAAAACGACGTTAATAATTTAAAAATGAGGTCGAGAATTAAATAGCTACTTTGATAATTTTTAAATGTCCTTGAGAATCTTAAAACGACTTGAGAATTTAGAATTTTAGTACGACCAAGATTATTTTAAAATGACCTTGAGGATATTAAAACGACGTTAACAATTTAAAAATGAGGTTGAGAATTAAATAGCTACTTTGATAATCTTTAAATGTCCTTGAGAATATTAAAACGACTTGAGAATTTAGAATTTTAGGGCGACCAAGATTATTTTAAAATGACCTTGAGGATATTAAAACGACGTTAACAATTTAAAAATGAGGTCGAGAATTAAATAGCTACTTTGATAATCTTTAAATGACCTTGAGAATCTTAAAACGGCTTCAGAATTTGAAAACGACCTTATTTTTAAACGTCTGATCATTTTAAAAGCGCCTTAAGAATTTAGAACGATCTTGATAATACTCAAGCAACCTTGATTATTTGCAACAATCTTGTGGATTTTAAAACAACCTGGGGAATATTAAAATGACCTTGAATATTTTAAAACGACTGAGAATTTAAATGGCCTAAATAGTTTGAGGGTGACTGATTATTTTAAAATGACCTTGAGGATATTCAAACGACATTAATAATTTTAAAAATTGAGGTGGAGAATTAAATTGCTACTTTGATAGTTTTTAAATGTCCTTGAGAATCTTAAAACGGCTTCAGAATTTGAAAATGACTAAGAATTTTTAAACGTCTGATCATTTTAAAAGCGCCTTAAGAATTTACAACAATTTTGATAATACTCAACCAACCTTGAGTATTTGCATCAATCTTGTGGATTTTAAAACAACCTGGGGAATATTAAAATGACCTTGCATATGTTAAAACGACTGAGAATTTAGAATGGCCTTAATAGTTTGAGGGTGACTGATTATTTTAAAATGACGTTCAAGATATTAAAACGACGTTAATAATTTTAAAATGAGGTCGAGAATTAAATTGCTACTTTGATAATTTTTAAATGTCCTTGAGAATCTTAAAACGGCTTCAGAATTTGAAAACGACTAAGAATTTTTAAACGTCTGATTATTTTAAAAGCGCCTTAAAAATTTAGAACGATCTTGATAATACTCAAGCAACCTTGATTATTTGCAACAATCTTGTGGATTTTAAAACAACCTGGAGAATATTAAAATAACCTTGAATATTTTAAAACGATCTTGAGGAAATTAAAACGACATTGAGAATTAATAAGTGACCTTGATAATTTTAAAATCTCCTTGAGAATATTAAATCGGCTGGGGAATTTAAAACAACCGTAAGAATTTTATTTTAAAAGCGTCTCAGGAATTTAGAATTTAGAATGGTCTTGGGAATTTAGAACGAGGTTGATAATATTAAAACGACCTGGATTATTTTAAAACGATGTTGCTAATTTTAACACAATCTGGACAATGTTAAAATGATCTTGATATTTTAAAACGACTGAGAATTTAGAATGGTCTTAAGAATTTTAGAGTAACCTTGATTTTTTTAATGGTTTTGAGGATATTAAAAAGATGTAGGGAATTTTAAAATGAGTTTGGGAATTGCAAAACAATCTTGATAATTTTAAAATGTTGGCCTAGAGAATCTAATGTGGCCTTGAGAATTTAAAATGACCTTGATTATTTTAGAAGTGCTCTATGAATCTAGAATGACCTTGAGAATTCAGAACAAGCTCGAGTATTTAAAAACAACAGCTAGAATTTTAAATGACCTTTAGAATTGGAAAACAATTTTTCATAATATAATTTAAATAGGCTTTCAGGATTTTAAATCGATCTTGAGAATGTGAGAATGATTTCGCAATTTTAAACTGTTGACATAAACTGAAAGTATTTCCTGATGGTTTAAAAAAATCTGACTTAGTCGAGTTGTCCACTTAACAGAAAACTGTTTCTAAATACAGTCAAACTTTCATATTTCGAACTTCGATAAATCGAATTGACTTCATATTCCTAATCTAATTCTTATAATTTTCCATATACAAATCTCTCGATAATAAAAAGCTAATAAAAATTATTGGGTATCTCTGCTTATAAGAGTTGTCCGAAAAGGCAAGTTTCACACTAACCATAAACATCTTTTTTGTAGAGAATCAAAGTCAGAAGACGGCCTTCACCCGACATCCTTAGGCCATTTACAGTTGCTTAGTACCTGGGAAGAGAACTGGGCAGATGATTATGTGTCGTTTTTCGTACGAGTGCACTGGTTACGAGCCCACATATTCAGGAAGTCCAACGAAAATTATTTAGCCATCCGCTTCTTGCATCTGGTAATGTCAGTTCGATTAGTGCATTCCATTTCAAAAACAATTTTTAAATTAGATTCAGGAGGTGATTTCATCTCACGAGGAAAAGACCGGTGCGAAATTCCGACTGTGCTACTTCAACTGCGAGAAATACGTGTTTGTTTCTGCCGAAATCACCGAGAAACTGCTTAGACACTTGGAAATGTGAGAGCTGTTTGAATATATTTTTTTTAAATCTCCCAGTTTATTTACAATTTGTACTAAAAACAATGAGTAAAATTTGATAACAATTTATACCATAATAACATGTAGGCAGTCATTCAGTAAATCATACCTCTAATTTTAACATCTTACTTATTTTAAACACATTCTGTTGACTATATCTGATGGCTTAAACAGTTTGAGTCTAGGCGTATCGTTAGGTTCATTAATTAGCCTACATGCTAACCGGTTTGGATACAGTTTTTCCACCGTACTTTCGCACTACTTTTATGCGCTTCTTCTTTCACGGTAGAGATCTGGAGGTCTCTTCTAATGTTTGCATTGGTGACAAACCACGGGGCATTGACCATACTGGGTAGGGTCTTTGCCTGGAGTCTCCAGAATTTCGATGTTTGAAGTTGACGCAGAACTCCATAAGTTCATGTCGGTTTTAAAGTGGCTTTATATAAAAGAAGTTTGTTTTCTAAACTGAGTGACGACTGTCGTTTGATGAGTTTTAAATTCTTTTTTTTTTGTTTCAATATGACCTCTCCATGTCAATCTTCTATTTAGGTGGATTCCTAGATATTTTGCATGAGTGGCTTGAGGTATTTGAAGATTATTTAATGTTATTGGAGGACAGTTGTCTCTTTTCATTGTGAAAGTCACATGTAGGAGAATAGCTGATGCCCTTTTTAGGTCTTTATGCGACGCCAACACAACCGTGTCATCAGCGAATGTTGCTACGGTTGTAGATGGAGATACTGGTAATTCCGCTGGAAAAAGCAGGTACAGGACTGGCCCAAGAACGCTTCCCTGTGGCACATCGGACTGTATAGGTGACAAATTTGTGTATTCATCATGATGTTTAACATAGAACTGCCTGTTGGTTAAGTAAGATTTGAGTAGATTGTATATGCTTTGCGGTAACTGTCATTTTACATAACAGCCCGGGGTGCCACACCTTAGCAAATGCTTGGGATACATCTAAGAATACCGCTGAACAGAATCGTTTCTCTTCTACGTCAGAGTTTATCGTCCCATGCTGCTCCCTAAAACCACACTGGTGTTACGGTATCAATTGCTTTTGTTGGAGCACCTCAAATATTTTAAACAAAATCGGTAGCAAGCTGATTGGTCGGTAAGAATTCACGTTTTCGGGGACTTGGCGGAGAGACCCTGTGATGTTTTCCTATTGCTGTGTTTCTTTCCTCTCCGAGCAGTTTTCCTTCTCGAGAAGTTCAGCCAACTCTTCTGTTGTTTTGAGTGTCGGGGAGCGTATTGTACATTATGTAATGAATTTTTAAACACTTCCCAATTGGTTCTTTTGGTATGAAGTTATGGTGGTCTTGTTCTCCATGTTACATTTGCACTCGGTGTTACGAGAACAGGTAAATGATCAGAGGACAATTCAAAGGGTCACATGAGTATTAGGCACAGATTTTAGCACACAGAAGTCTAAAGCTTGCATTACACAGCGTGCGGGCGACGCCCTTGGCGTGGGACTTGACGCGCCTCGCGCCGTGAGAACGGCCGGCGTTTTGGTTCTTGTCGATTGGTGATAAATTTGGCACACTTAAAAAAACGCGTCGCGCATAGAGTAGTTCATGTACGCATCGGCGCGTTACTCCGTATACCACGCGCCAGGCGCGTCGCTCCACAAGCCGTGTAATGCCACCTTAAAAGATCAGGTGTTTTTCTTCTGTCTGTAGGCCAGTAAGTCCGCTGGCCAGTTAACAGCAGTGTTATATTGTTGGCTTACATTGCAAGCTGAAGTTGTTTAACATGCATGGTATGTAGTGTATCCTGCTAGTCGCAGGGCATAATATTTGAACAGCATTAAATTCATCTTTTGTAGGATCGACTCCTTGAGTCGCCTGGAGCAACTCTACAACTCTCAGTGCTACATGGAAGTGGCCGAAATCCTGGAGACGACGTTTTTGTGCATCGGCAATCCCCCGACGTGTGGCAGAATGGGCCGGCCAGCTCAGCTGGGGATGCTCATGGACTCCTTGTGGTACATTAACAGGACTGACTGTTTCATATGGACTGAAAAGTGCCTACACGAAGCTGTTAAGCATTTCGTGAAACCTCTGAAAGATCAAGATAAATGGGAACTGGTCCTGGGTAAATGCCTCGATATGATGCATGAACTTATTAAGGAAGAAACCGTGAGCATAGGTGAGTTTTTATTTCTTCAAAATGGCCTTTGGTAACGTCGCTTTTTAGTGGATGTTTTATCAGAAGAACAGAGGCATCGGCTAATAGACAGCTTGTGCCGCATTGTTTGTCACCAACTAAACGTTGAAGGTGCCTCGACTGTTCCGCTGGGGTCCATTTTGCCTTGGATAGTGATGCATTACGTCTTAGTGAGGTTAGTTTGTCATAGTGTACACAGAGATCTGCTGTTATATTTTATATTTTCCAGGGAAGAGCATCGGGCTCAAGCTAGAAATGTGGTCAGCCATGTACGGAAAAAACGAAAAATTAACAGCGGCGACGGGGTCGATGTGCGAGTGCGGGAAGTCCCACCCTCCATAGCAGTTCTGTTTTCTGCACATGAATTTTTAGGTAGTATTCGACCATTTGCTTTATACGTGGTAAGTCACTAAGTCTTTGCAGGTCCAAAGAGCTGGTGCTTGACGTCTCAAGGGCAACTCTTGCACTTTATAATAGATACAATCTTGGATCGCCTGGACACTCCAATCTTTGAACCGTTGCGAGATAAGATTGACATTCACTTGGAACAGGCCTTCTTCTGCCTCTATCAGCATCCTAGCAAGAAGAATAAGGTTAGTGGTTTATGGTTGCTTCAGATGGATAAATCTTTTAACCGTCTACTTGCTATTTTCATCAGTAATAATGTATTAAGAGCAAATTATTTTGGCACTAAAAATGTTTTATGCAGGTTTTTTGTTTTGGCAATGTCACAAGACGAACTAACTTGATTAAAGTTTGTCGAGGGACGTTGCCAAAAAAACAAATCTTGAAAAAAACATTTTCCGAGTAAAATCATAACCTCAAAATACATTTTGTGGACTATTTTCTAAATATCGGTTCATTTTGTATCGATATGCAATGAATATGACATTTAGAGTGAAAACACACGAAGCGGTTCACGCCGAGCCGGTGATTAGATAGGTTCTATGTATTTAAAGCGGACTAAACACACGATGCGTCATGCAGTGCGAACGTCGCCTGTACCCTCGTCCAAACCACGTGCTGAACGTGTTTTTATTGCTTTGGGCTTACCCTCAGCCTGTGGTGTCTTATGAAAGTGTACAAACGAATTCAGAATAAATAAGCAGGCATTGTTTATGAACAATCTAACATAAGGTAAATCAAATCCAGAATTATATTATGATACGATGCAATTGAAAGCTTAAGCTATGAAACCAAATGTAGCAGGAAAAGCAAACATATTAAAGTTTTGGCAAGAAAAGAACACAGGGGTTTGGAACCAAAAGTGCAAATAGGAAGTGATCTAAGAACTAGTCAATACAATCGCGAGTGAAAGACAATTCAAGTGATTAATAAGAACGTGCAAGTGGCGTCAATAGACCATAATTAGTAAAATGAACAAACATTAATTTTAGATTTAAGACAATTTGTACAAATATTAATCAAAAGTAATTTTAGATGTAAAAGGAATGTAATTGACTTTGCTTAATATCCGTTTTTTAATGTAGCGTCGGTATTTCAATTGTTTATAACGGATTTATGAGGAGAACAAATGAATTAATTAAGCTTCATGCACGTTGTAAAAGTGCTCTCCTTAAAATTTTAATTTCGTACAATAAATGTATATATTTTATTATAAAAAGTACCTCGTTTTAATCAGTGCAATTCAGAGTACGTGTGGTAATACTTACTTACTTACTTAATCCCGTTATTCCCTTGAGGGACATAGGGTGTTGACAAAATTCTTCCACTGACCCCTGTTAATTGCGATCTTTCTCATTTGTCCTATTGTCATGTTCGTCTCTTCTTCTACTGTGCGCCTCCATGTTTTCCTCGGTCGTCCTTGTTTCCTTTTCCCTTGGGGGTTCCATTCCAGAGCGGCTCTGCTGGGTTCTCTCGTGGTCTTCCTTAGTGTGTGGCCTATCCATCCATATTTACGTCTTCGTACCTCGACAATTATACTTTCTTGCTGCGTTCGCTTCCACAGTTCCTGATTTGTAATTTTGTCTGGCCATCGTATTCCTAGTATGTGTCTTAGGCATCTGTTAATGAAAGTTTGTAGTTTCGATTTTATTTCGCTTGTTTCACACCACGATTCGCATCCATACAGTAAAACTGCTTTTATTGTCGAGTTGAAAACCTGAATTTTTGTTTTCTGCTTTAGCCTAGATGCTCCCCATATGTTGTTCATGCTAAGAAATGCGCTTCTAGCTTTTGCTATTCGACATTCGACGTCCTTTATTGCACCACTTTCACTTGTAAGAACACTTCCCAGGTAGGTAAACCACTTTACTTTTTCGATAGTTTGGTTGTTGTAAACTATAGCTTGATCTTTAAGATTAATAGTCATCAACTTGGTTTTTTTCAGGTTAAGTTTTAATCCTGCTTTACTTGCTTCTTGTTCCAGGGCCACTAACTTTCTTTGCATTGTTTCATAACCACTTGACAATAAGCACACGTCATCAGCATACTCCAAGCTTTCCAATGTGTTTGTTAAATTCCATTGTATGCCTCTTCGTTTGTCTTTACATGTATTTTCAATGATTTCGTTCATGACAATAATGAAAAGTAGTGGTGACAAAATGCAGCCTTGGCGAACACCTGTTTCTGAAGGGAAACTTTTAGTCAATTTCCCTTTATGTAGCACACGACATTGGCTGTCAGTGTATGCAGCTTTTATGAGTTTGATTATTTTATTTGGGATACCTTTTTTCTGAAGAGTTGCCCATATGTATTCTCTGTTTACAGAATCAAATGCTCTTTCAAAATCGATAAACAGCAGGCACAGAGGTGATTGGAATTCTTCAGCTTGGTCTATTATAATTCTTAATGTGTTAATATTATCAATGCAGGAGTGGTTAGCTCTAAAACCGGCCTGTTCACAGCGAATATCTTTGTCTATTACTTTTAGTAAACGATTTAATATTATTTTGAAAAATATTTTACTTGCCACACTTAATAGGCTTATCCCTCTCCAGTTCGAACAGTTCTTTAGGTCCCCTTTTTTTGGAATTTTCATATACAATACCGCGAGCGGTCGACGAATTGCCGAAAATTTTTGTCAAAGTGTATGAGTGTTTATTGCTTCGATATAAATTGGTCGAGTGCGACAGCACGAGACCAATTTTGAAGCAATAAACACGAATAAACACTTTGACAAAAATTCATGCAATTCGTCGGCTGCAAGCGGCATTTGAAGGACTATTCAACGAACAAAATTGATATTTCTTAGTAATTAATCAATTTCATCACGTCCTCTTTGAAAATAAAAATCTGTTGACGTAAAATAAATTGTTTGTCAAATTTGACATTTCTAATATCATATTTGATTAATTTTACAGGAAGTTAAATAAATGTCACAGGAAGAGAAAAAAATTGTCATTAAAACTCCGCTAGCGGAATTGTTGCACAATTTTACGCTGATTGGTGGCAAATGACATAAATACTAAATTATGATTGGTGAATAGTTAACTTGAAGGGGGTGAGTTGAATAGTCACTATTATTGCCTCTTTCCAGTCTGATGGCATTACTTCTTCTTGCCAGATTTTTCTGAATAGCGGGTGTAATATGTCAATGGCGGAAGGGTTATGAATTTTTATCATGCTAATGCTAACCTGATCTGCTCCAGGTGCCTTTCCTGCTTTCATCTGCTGGATTGCTGAATTAATTTCTTGTTTTGTAGGGGGCGATGTATCTATTTGTAATTCTTCTATTTGTCCTTCCTGCGTATGCCTAAAAGTTTCATTTTTTATATTTGTTATTTCATTGAAGTACTCTCGCCATCTTTCTAGCTGTTCGTCTATTGATGTTAAAATTTGACCCTCCGCGTTCTTGACAGGTATGTCTGTAGTCTGTTTCCGCTTTCCTGCTAACTTGTTAATTACTTCGTATAAGGCTTTGCTGTTACCTATGTTTGCAGCTTGCTGTGCCTGTGTGACGAGGTTTTCTATTTGTTTACGTTTGTCTGCCTTTATGCTGTTTCTGATTTCTTTGGTTTTTGCTCGATATTGTCTTTGGATTTCTATTTTTGCTGCATCCTCTTGTGCTTGCACGTGTGGTAATATTTGTAATAAAAACCATCACCGAAAATTCGAAATCCACGAAAGGCAGTCCGATACCAAATCGGCTACTAAGCACCTGAAGTTTCCGAAGTCTGCGTGCTACGAGGACAACCACGGGGGAAACCAGGCCAGCATGCCAGGGCAACAAGCATTCCAGAGATATCATCACCAGGGGGCCTACAGCAGCTTCCCCATATCAACGGCGTCGTTTCCTGCGAGAGAGGCTTCCGGACAAAACCAGGTACCCAAAGGCTATTAAAATAAGCGCTGTTAGACCTTGGAAAGCTACGTGCAGCATAAAGGCAATAGTACCGAGCAATATTCAAGTAATTCCTACGGCTCCAGAGGAATATTTGTTGTACAAATAGAAAATAGGATCTGATTGTGAGGTTATGCGAGTCAAAGGACGCCGTCCTAAAACAGTTGAAATAGCGTTCCCGCAAGTGCTAAAACAGAAGACAAATTAATGCCGGGAAAACAGTCATAATTCAAAATTTACCTTATTGAATGTTGATAAACTGTTTTTATTTAAATCAAATTAGAACGTAACCTGCACAACACGTCAATTTGTGAGAAATTTTCAACAGATTCTTAACTTACCGACCGCTCAGTCAAAATCAAGGTCGTGCCAGTAGCGCACTATAATAAATTAATTGGGGGAACTCAACCTGAGATTATAGAGTATTTCTCATGCTTTACCAGAGCTAGCGTTCAATAACATGGGATTTGTAGATAATTTATTTTGAATAAGTCAATACAATATCATTTTAACCAGTCCAATTTTTATACGACTAAAAATATTTTGCAAATGATTTGGTTTGGTTTGGCTTATATTATAATATTATTTAATCAAACAGTAACACACACACTTACTATTCCAATACATGTACTAATTTAATTTAGTGGTAAATATGGGTACCAATGTCCAAACGGAATATCTAATACTGGCAATCCAGGCAAGACCAGCCATATGGGATATGCGACATGAGCATAACGCAAATAAAACAGACTTTTTTCCTGACGTTCCATAATAAGTCGGTGTTCTCACATACGCCGATTTTTTTTCTTCAATCGACAATAAATTAAACCATTAACTTTATAAATTCCTCGTCAGAATCCATTGTCTTCAATAGGAGTGCTGTGACATTAGTGATATTTTTAAGGTTAGGTTAGTACACTGTGAAAAATATTAGAAGTCGCAGCCTGCTGTGAGTCATGTTGAATAAAGATAGACTTTAACTGTGCCGGGCCCAGAAGCTGACTACATAGTGGCCTGTATAATGCTTAGGCCCCTGCATGGTCTAATTCTTTAATTTACGACAATATTCTTTTTCTAGTTATTAGTACTATATGATCTAATTTGATTACCATCATCAGGTTTTGGTATTTCACTTTATGCACTCTTATCAGAATTCAGAATTAGGGGTCAAAAAAGTTATCCGGAACTTAAAATTACTAATTTTTATATGGGTGCATGTACGAAAGGCTCGAGTCCAGAATGAAAGCACTTGGTAAGACGGTAGCTAATTGTACTCACCAGAGATTGGGTTCTACCTGACCCAACTTATTGACAATCCTGTTACTTATAGCCAAAGGGGTGAATATCCCTTTGTAGAATTGCAGTCCCGTTACCGCAGGCGGTGGAGCCGTCAAAAATCAACACTTATTAATTTTGCCGCTGTCGTAACCGCTTTGGTCAGGGTGGTCAGCAAACTACAAATTCTACAAAAGGAAAATTCAGTTTCTGTGATCGCCACACTGTAGTAAAATTGTTCATGGTTAAAGTGGCTAAGAAATTATCCATGACCAAAAATTTACAGTAGCTAAATATTAGCTACTCTAAAATTTAGCTGTAGCAAAGAGCATATAATGAGAAGAGACTCAGTGCTGGGCAGTATTAGCGTATACCTTAACAACTTCCGCCCGGTAGGCTCCCAGGTCTTAGCCTTCTGATGGTAGGGATCCCAGTTAAATATAACTCAGGGAATTCGACGATCTCAGAGCAGAACTATGATTCTAGAATCCGTTTCTTCAAACTGACGTGTGATACTTACTTTCTCGTGTGTGTTTATATTGAGATGGTATTTAGCCCGCTACTCAATCCTGCTTACAGCACAACAAATAAATAAAACAAGTCAGATAGCACAGAGTTGGGGTGGTTCATGCAACTGCAAGATTGAACGTAAATTTCAATCCATAATTACATTTGCAAAGAAATGCTGGTAGTAATGAATTGAATTGAATAGAAAAGGCAAAGGGCAGAGCTCGTTTTTCATAGATTGGAATCGACAATTCTAAACTAGCCAAAAATAAGAGGATTGTGCAAAATTAAAGTCGAACCGAAATAAATAGAACTGTCACAGAAAGGTTTATAATATGTGCGTGTTATTTGAAGTGTAGATGTCAGAATAATGAAATAGGATATGTTTTATGAGCATTTTAAATAAAGGTAATAGAAGCAGAATTATGATAATACGTTGCAAAGAGCATAAACCAAACAGAACAGGGCAATTATAATTATGGGACAGCAATATTCCAAAATTTGGAGAAAAGCGAACAGATAGGAAATTACAAGAAATGGACACAACAGGATGTGAAACAAATTAGTGCAGGAACCGAACAATTAAAAAAACAAGTCAGTGTAATTACGTGAGTGATAAAGACAAATTAAGTTTTTGTATTGTATTTGGTCAATTTTCGTTTTGTATAAGTTAGATAGGCAATTGTTATTAATGACCAGAGAGAGAGAGACAATTGAATAAAAATTAGTAATGACATGCAGTTTATGTGCTGTCCTGAAATTTAGAGTTTTTACCCAGTAAACCATTAATAATATAAATAAAAAGTGCACCATTGTGCCAAGTAATTGTTCGTGCACCTGTGAGAACGTGGGGAACATTTTTCCTCACCCAAAAATAATTTATCGACGTGACCATGTTACGGTCTTAAACGGTCTTTACGACACCGCACCGGCTCATACAACAACTAAACGGCCGGCGCGGTCGATATTTGACAAAATCGGTACAAAGATTCACCTAGGCCGCTTCCCATGCCGCAACAAGATAATGCCGGCTAAGCATTCAGTGGAGCAAGGGCGTGTTCTTTACGAGATTACCTAAGGGCAACGGCCAGAGGGGCGGTAAATAACAATAAAATTAAATTGGACGCCACCCGGTTTGATAGACATACGAACACATAAGGATAGACCCAGAGAAAAACCGGGAAATTAGGTGGGCCTACCTTCTAACGGACACTTGGCAGTAATCTGGACAGCAGGCTGGTTCAGCAACAATTACCCTACCTTTTTGAAAATCCACTTGGCAACTGACCAAACTCAGTGTTTTACTCTTTGACGAAATTAGTATAAAGAAGGGCGTTGACTACAACTTCCGCTATGATAACATTGAGAGATTTCAAGATGTAGGTCACCTCGGACGGGAGAATAAAGTTGCAACTCAGGCATTAGTTTTTATAGTCAGGGACTTATTAAAAATTGGAAACTTTCCAGAAGTTACTACTTATCTGCAACAAGCGTTAAACACAAGGCTCTGCGTGATTTAATAGTAAAAAATATTGAGGCATTGGAAAGATAGGTCTTCCTGCACGAGTTAATTTAGTGCTGATTGTTATTATTCTTACTGAAAAGTTAGAAGTAATTTGCAGCTAGGGATAACTATTTACTAAATTTATAGTTCTCCATAGTTTTTCTTCTCTAAAAAATACCCCACGTAACTAAATCAAATATTTTGGGGGGTTTACCTACATGTAATCTGGTTACACATTGCTAGGTTGCAAACCTTGCATAAAAAACGTAAACATTGTGCAAATATACTACTTTTCGGAAAATAATAAAAACCCTAAAGAAGTAATTAACATTTTATATTATTTTTTCCAATTATAAATCTTTAGTCTTTACATAAAAAAAATAATTTTAATATTACGTCTTGGTAAAATTTCGAAAAATATTGTAACGACCTTGGGATCAGGCCATTGCAAACATATGATTCAGCGTCCCGAGCATCAAGAACGACCTAAGGCGGGAGCAGCGTCACGACCTTGAGCCGGTTCACGTGCGGACGGATGAGTCACACCCTTCGAGAAACGAGCTTGGTGACTCATGCGCGCGAACACGTCAGCGTTGCGGGAAGGATCGAGCAAGGTCTCGACGCTTCCGGAATTACTCACCCTGCGCATATATAAATACGCGAAAAGGAAATAAGAGACAGTCGAAGTGGAAGTCCGAGTGCCGACACCAGCTTGAAAGAAGCTGCCATATAAATAAACCTGTGTGTACATAAATCTAGCGAGATAAATAACGCGTGTTTAACAAATAAATATAGCCATATAAATCATTAATGTTGAAATCGCGTGTAAATAAATAAAGTACTTATATCTGTTAGTCTATAAATAATGTGTGTTCCGCCTTAATAGTTCTTGTGTTGTGTAAATAGATTAAGATAAATCGTTGTAAATAAGTGCTTAAAACGAAAAGCGGCGTATAATTGTTAATAGCCCAGAATGGTAAAACAACAATATTTAAAAAATTTAAAAATTAATTTTTAGCTAAAGTTGAAAAAAATAGGGGTTTTCTGACCTTGAGATTGTTCAGTTAGCTAAAAATAACACACTCGAAACAAATCTCATTGAAATCTTACTTAATTTTCGAAAAATTGCACTTTTCGGATTTTGACAAATTCGAATATCTGGATTGTAAAATTCCTTCGAATTTGCCGATCCGCACTACCTTCTCAGAACGCGGCAGCAATGTGGCAACATGGGCAATTTAACTTCGCCCTGGAGTGACTTGATGGTTGTGCCAGCTGGTTCAGGTAGAAAAACCGAAAGGACGTTTGCTTTCTGCAAATTAATTCGAGAAGCGTGGGTATGCAACCCATTTAACAACCTATACGTTGAAACTTAATTATATGCTTTTTAGCTGTAGCTAAAAATGTCTTATCAAAATTGAGAATTAGCAGTTACAGAAATTATTCATCACTAAATGATCAATGATTTTACGATGGTTATGCGAAATCAAATAAAATCAGTTAATAGTATTTTAAAAAACTGAACAACATAAAAATTGTAAATATAGTTTAAAAAATGAGGTTATGTTTATTGTAGGTATCTCGACACTTAGCCGATCACAACGTGAATCCATTGCCGTTAGTATGGGAACGTGCCCATCAATTATACGAATTCTACTGCCCTGATGCTTTGCCAGAATTCGACTCCTTCAAATCTATTTCCATATCATCCGACCTGGAGCAACTGCTGCAGAGGATTATAGCTCTTGTCCCTGCTAAATGCGACCCGCAGCCACTCGTGTCCAGAGTATCGGAGTTTGTTAATGGAAATTCAACCGACCTTCCAGACCCAAAAACATTTCCAAATAAAATCCGTGCTGCCTATTACCTCCTGGGCGATTATTTTTTTAAGCAGAACGAAGTGGGGCGAAGTGTTAAATATTTCTTGCTGGATCTGTCTATCAACCCGACGCGCCTCGACACCTGGGCGGACTTGGCTCTGGGAATCGCTAGCCAGCTCGAGGGCAAGCTGAACCATTGTGAACGGTTCAAAAGCGAAACCGAGTTCCTGGACAAGGCCAAGAGCGCCCGGGCTTGCTTCAAGCAAGCCTTGAAGTTGATGCCCAACCACGTCACACTCTGGATTGAATTCGGCGCGTTCGAGTATATGGTCCATTCGTTCTGCTCAAGGGTGCTGAAATATGAGTCGGATACGTTTAGTATGGAGAAGTGAGTAAATGGGAGCGTTGTGAATAGTGTCTAAGCAATTGGTTTCAGGTTTGAAGTTTTGGAGAGTCAGAAAGAGAGCTATTTGGACAGTTCAGGGACTAGTTTTACGAAGGCACTTGATTTGTATCAGCCGGAGCAAACGGAAGCTGACGAGCGGTGGTTGCACCACTATATGCTAGGGAAAGTTGCAGAGAAAAGACGAAAGGAACCCGTGGAGTACCTACAGCACTATTTAACTGTATGTTGTGTATATTTATGGTTTTTTTTCTCTAGGTGCAGTACTTCTTACTCTTTAATTTTTTAACAGCTTTTATTGTGTTCGTCCTGTTCTGGTTTCGTTCCGTCTTTTTTTCTGCTGGTCTCTTGTATGAGATCTCTTAATACCGGGAGATTATAAATGCTTTTCCATCAAGTTCCCTTTGAAATATTTGTTGTATGAATAATATGTTGGTGGCACTGTAAGTCTATGACAAATTTGAGGTTAGCAGGTTAGGTTTTGTGTCAGTTTTGACACAGGCTGACGCAAAACCTAACCTGCTAACCTCAAATTTGACATAGACTGACAGTGCCACCAACGTATTATTCATACAACAAATATTTCAAAGGGAACTTGATGGAAAAGCATTTATAACCACCCGGTATATGCCCCCAAGTTGCCTTATGCTTCAATGCAACGATTCTTCTACTTCTTGCAATGGATCTTCTGTCTTATTTTAAAATTATTTTTAGGCAGCAGCATTACTGGACGAAAACAATGCCACATATCCAGACAAAATACATTATCACAACCCGCAGCACCTGTCCGTAGAGGCTCTGGAAATACACTACCGCATTCACGCTTCAGTTTTGAAATACCTCGAGCTGCACGAAGGGAAGAACATCTTGAGCAGCACAGGAAGAATGTTCAAAAAGTGCCTGGACACATCAGCGCTTTATGAAACGACGAGGAAGCTTGCAGAGGCAAATGCTGCTAAACGAGAGAAATCGATTCGGGAGTCCGAGGCGGCTAAGGACGACTTTCCTGAAATCGTTAAGTGTGTTGAGGATATGCTCACCGAAGTGGAAAATAGAGAAAAGGCTGAAAAGACGCCAGCTAAGGATGTTGTCGCCCCTATGGACACAGAAGATGACAAAGCTGCACCTAAGAGTGCTGCTACGGAAGCGACTGCAGAGAACGTCGAAGCCGTGGTGCTGCCGAAGGTGAAGGTGCGGAATGTGCAGGACATAATGGACGCCATGATGCGAGAGACGATGGCTACGGAGCAGCAGGTGGCCATGGATACCGACTCTGATGGAACCAATGTGGATGGAGAGGGAGGAAAGACTGCCACTGAGCCACCGCAGGTGGAAACGGAAAAAAATCAGGATGTTCCTGAGAAAGTTGGTACGCCACCTAAAGAAGAGGAACAGAAAGTTGTTTTGAAGAGAATTGAAGATGATAATGCCAATATTAGGGTAAGCACTGAGTTTTAGCTCTATTACCGTCTTCAGATAAAAAGTGTTTTGTAGAAATCCTTGGATGAAACAACGACGACTTCATCCACTTCCAGTGACAGTTCTAGCTCAGATTCTGACAGTGACGATTCCAGTAGTTCTTCTTCCAGCAGTTCTTCGGATATAACCAGCGAACATCTGTCAGATACAGAAGTTCTTGTTCTAGTGGATCGATGCATTGTTGGTAAGAGATGGTCTTGTCTTTCTTAAAATCGCAGCCAGCCGTGCCTCGGAGAGCACGTTAAGCTGTCGGTCCCGGTTGTCATTTCGGTCACAGTCGTTAGGTTACGTCAGAGGCGCTTGCACAGCCTGAAAACTCTGACACAAGGCTTCCTACCACAAGCCATACGATAAAAAAAACAACTTGTTCTTCTTGTTATATCCTTTTTCTATTACAAGCACATGGCTGGTGCATGTATGAACAAAATAACAAATTTAGTATTATTCTACTTAAATTCAATCCACTAAACTCACCCATTGCACAGTTAACTAGTAGAAAGTCCAAGAATTTAGGCTCCGGTGAAAGTGCTGAGAAAAACAATCTAATGACGGAATACTAACAGTACTGGATTGCACTTACATTTAAAGGTATTATCTTGTATACGAGCCCTAACAACTATATGTTCGAATGTGCGACGTTTTTTCATTAATAGAGTTCATTGTGAACATATCACAAAACGTACCTAACCCTACTTTTATAAACATATTTAACAACTACAAAGCAATCAAATGCAAACGTTTAAAACCAACTTTAAAACAATACATTTTTGTCAAATGGTAATAACTTGACTGTAATTTATTGCAATAAAAAAAAGCATTCTTAACAAATGATCAAAATGTTCACCGCCTTCACCCAGGCACGCTCGGCATTTGGCATTTATTAACATATTTGGATTGTTATTAATTTTCTCCTTTACTCTGTGCCGCAATTCATTTATGTTATGTATTTGTTGCTGAAAAATCAAGTTCTTTAAATGCGGCCATAGAAATAAATCGCATGGCGTCAGGTCTGGCAGGATAAGCTATTGCATAATGACTCGATCTTGCATTTTTTTTTAAAAATACCCACGAACAATTAACAACTTGCATCTTAAAGGCAGACCATAACCTCACTAATAACAGCTAATTCAAATAATTGCATAAAACAGTTTTGATGGTGTGACCAACCAGTTTGATAGAATAAAACAAACATTATACATCACAGAACGTGTTTGACAAACAAATTTGATGCAACAAAATGATTGTGTGACCTGTGCTTGAGAAGCTAAAAATTGATCAATTCCAGATTTTCGGTCTCCAAAGTGATTTTACCTTCAGAAGGGGGCGTTTTCATGCTATGGGACCACTACTACTTGACTCCCTTGGGAGCCCTTTGTCTTTTAAGTGCAACGATTACTGCATTAGGGACAGGACCATACCTGTAATCTGTCTTAATGGTATATTCAAATGGAATTATAGTTGCTTGTTAATTTATTTATTTGTCTCTTGTTTAACGAAGTTTATAAAATGTTCAGAAAGTAGTACATCTGTAATTAAAATACTTAATATACTGCTACTGCCCACAGCAATTCTGGTTGCCTAACCAACACGAAATGAAAGAATAATTCAAAATGAGTACAGAATGAATATTTTGTTTATTCTAAGATAAAATCAGTATTTTGCACTAAGAAATGCACGTGATATGATTAACAGTAATTATAATTTGATTGAGAAAGGTTAGCATTTGATAAGGCAGAATCAAAAGGGTTACGTTTAACGTTTTATTCATAATTGATGTTCAGATGGCAAGCACAGCTTAATTTGTGTAGCTGGCAGATATGATTTGGTAACGTCAATCCAATAATGTGAATTTAAAATAATACAGAGATGGTTTGTGGCATTAACAAAAATTATATGAGCGTTATGAATAAAAGTTTAAGAAGCCAGCAAACGGCAAGACAGCTGACGGGTAAAGAAACAGAGCAAAGCAGTGCAAGGAAGCAAAGATTGCAAAAAGCAAGATAAGGCAACCTATTATAGGACACAGAATTGTGCAGTGCTAATTATAAATATATGAAACAGTGCATTTAAAGCTACTTGTGAAAAGCAGAGATTTAAAGTTAAAGTGCTACGATTGACAATTTCCAAGAAAAATACAGTTTAGTCCTTAAGTAAAAACATCAAAACTTATTTCATAAAACAATTGTGAACTTTTGTTGCTAGGAAACGAGACAGTCAATTGTTAATAATTATTAGAAAAACAAGCTTGTAACAATTGTGCTGTGTGCAAGAGGTGCTCACAGACTTGTGTAAAGTTTTCAATAAAAAAGTGTAATTTTCGTCCCAGTGAAAAGGGATCAGCTCTGCGAAGATTTGCCCAAAAGTGGTTAACATCGAGACTAATTTTTGAACATTTTTGATACATTGGCCAGCTAGAATTTTATGTGCTACGTTTGGAGCAGACTCTCCTGGAGTACCTAGGTACAGAAATTTGGAGCAGGGCGCCATCGCCAAGTTTGTAAATGCTGTGGTGTCCTTTGATTGTGTGAATCCAGCCTACCAAGCCGGCTTTGCTAGGTAAATTTCACAGGCAAGCCGTTGCAGAAGGCCCACTAGCTTTGGGTTTTATCAAGATTACACATCATATGAGGTCGTGAACGTGGTCCCAACTGCCTAGATTCATCCAGGGTTTTATAATCGCAGTAGCGTCCTTTGATTTTGCGATTTGAACCAGAGATTTGGGGAATTGCAGGAAGCTAAACAAATGCAGTTTTAGACGTCCTTACGTCACTGAAACAGAACCAGGTTAGCCGCAAATTACTTCAGATGATTCGCATTGCATTTACTTGAGGCTTTTTTTTCAATTATTGGCGTTTGAATTCAATTGCGCTATTTTTTTGTACAAGCGAACCGTTTGTGTTTACAGTCAATTTAAGGTTAAAGCTATTAGATACGAATTTGAGCATTTGCCATACAAGCTAATCTGTCCTACGCAAAAGAAATTGTAATACAAGTTGGTGAACCTACCCCTTTGAAAAAGAGTTTTTCTCATGCTAGACCGGAGCTTTATTTTATTAATAGCAGATGAATAAAATAGAAAGAGCAATAAACCATTTATTTAGCAAATTTTAATTACATCATTTTAATTAATAAGCCCTGAGATTGACACAAGCAGTCTAGAATAAAACTATTTTAATTTGTAAATTGTGGTGATTGGCCCTAATTATTTATTTATTATTTTTACCAAACCCTTTATAATTAAGGGCATCATTACAATACACATTTCAAATTTAAGAATTAATGATTATAAAAATGTTCGTAATGAAGTTTTGTTTTTCATATCTGAAATTTGCTCAAATCAAAAATTATTCAACCTTGCATTTTTGTATTTGATAAAATTTGATTATTTAACACTTAGACATTGCTGCCTTAAAGCAAAATTGACTCGAACAAACCCTAACGGACTTGAGTCTTTTAACTAATGACAGTTTGTTGTTGTCAATTTTGCTAGGCAACGTTTCTTTAAACAAACAAAAATTTATCGATAATTATAGGTCTTATGGTTTTACTGTTGAAAAAATATAAACAAATGTAGGTAAGAAACTAATACCAATACGTAAAACCAAATAACATAACTATTTTAATGTTTATTGGTTATGGTAGTAACATATTTCTTCTAATCGCGTTTCTATCTTGTACTGTTTATGAAATAAATTGCGTTAAAAAAAATCGTTATCAAGTGGCCTTGTGTCAAACAGTAATTTTTGGAAGTCATTTATTTTATGGATTGCGTATGCACCCCTCACTTTGACAACTGACAACTCAAGTGACCGAGTGTGTTGAATTCTGGATAGAGCAATGTAATAATTTGCGTATAAATACATAACCTCACTTTGACAACTGGCAAGTCAAGTGATTCAGCACGCTGAATTCTGGTTAGAGCGATGTAATAATGACTGACATGCAGTCGTAAGACAAAATCTAGTTCAAAGCCCTCTTGATAACGTTTTTTTTAACACACGTTATCCATGCAAGGGGTTCTTATCCTAGACTCACTGTATTTATTTAAACTTTTATATATACTGTTTACTTAACTGAAAGTTATTTAATTGCAATACCATCATCGAGTATAGACCCCTTCAAGGCTTCTTTATAAGACTCTGTTTTAAGTTTTGATTGTCCAGTCTGATCCAGCAATCATTCTGATGTTGACCCAATGATTCTTTTGTATACTTCTTTGCTGGGTCCCATGTTGTTGCTTGTTTTGAGTTTTGCTTTGTCCAGTCTGATCCAGCAATCATTCTGATGTTGACTCAATGATTCTTTTGTATACTTCTTCGTTGGGTCCCATGTTGTTGCCCTTTTAGATCATCTTGTTTTCCTTTCGAGTGGTTAATATCTTCACTCATAATATATCTTTTGCTATATAAAAATGATACTAAATTTATGTATATTCAAAATAAGTTCAAACGATCCATCACAGATCAAACAATTTACAAACATTTTTAATAGGTTTGGAAAAGTGCATGGTTCGTTTTCCTCAAAACTACAAGGCCTTGTATCGCCTGGTACATTTGTACCTGCGGTACAGTGCCAGAAAGGACATCAATAGATGCAGGCAGCTACTTTTGAGCGAGTACAAATGCAAGAACGGTTCGACAGTTTCCGGCCTTTTCTCCGAGCACAAGACCAACAATTTCTTCAATGTAAGTTGCACTGTATTTATTCGAATGCGAATAACCTCTGTCTTTAAGGGCGTGTGGCGAATACCATCAAGCGAAATCGATCGTCCTGGTTCATTAGCTGCCCATATGGCCCGCTGTGTTACCATCTTTTTGCAAGTGTTGCGCCAGAATAATGATCACAAGATGCTGCTCGATGTTTGCTTGCAATTGAGACGCACACCGGATGCAGACAAGTACGTTTTTCACTTAGTAGGTATTTGTAATTGCTGACGTTACATTTGTAGAATTTACATAAGACACGCAGAGCGCGAGCAACTGTCAGAACAGGCTTTGTCGTTGTGCATTCAGTCGCTGAAGGCGCAAATTAAAAACATTACCACAGCAAGTGCCCTGCAAAGGTTTCTCATGGAGGTATTTCGGGCATACCAGCGGATACAGAAACACATTCCACAAAAGGAAGGTGTTTTTGCTACTATGCTGAGCGATATCTACAAGAAGTTTATGCAGGATAAGGTAAGGATTTGTAGTTTTAATGCAACTTATGTTAATTGTACATCTTAAAATATGTAGACTTTCTTCAAAAGCAACGTTAGTAATAAGAAATCATAATTAAGCAACACAGGACTTCCGGGATGGGACCATGTCATTATTGTTGTCGAAGAACTCGATGTTTCGTCCACTTTCGTAAGGCTAAGCTAAGCTATAGTAGATTGGTCGAGAACGAAAGATTAAGCACAATAAGAAGACGAAATATGGAAAGATAACCACAATCAACCCACATGCTCCAACAGAAAAAGCAGAAAACCAAAAAAAAAAAAAGAATTTTCCTAAACATTAGGAGCAACAATGGACAAGATTCCCAAGTATGACATTAAATTAATATTTGAAGATACGAATGCAAAAATTGGCAGAGAAGACAAAATTATAGAAATTGCAGGCAAAGAAAGCTTACATGAAGAAACAAATGATAACGGACAAAAAATAGTAGACTTCGCAGCCTCCAAGAAAATGGTAATCAAAAGCACCATGCAAAAATGGGAAAACATACATAAAGCCACATGGATCAGTCCTGACAAGAACAAAAAAAAACATAGACCATCTAGTAATTCAAAAAATCCACAC
>CALNHX010007369.1:0-75207 GCA_940337035.1 Agriotes lineatus
ATTGTAATAGTTATTTAACAAACAGCGGTAATAAGCGAGACATTTTAACGCGCGAGCGCGTTAATTGTAGAGATTATTAATCGGCAATTAACATACGAGTTAGTTACAATATTTTTTCGTTGATCGTATATAACTAATTTGAAGAAAATCTAATTGTTTTCTATGAAAAGAATTTGACACTTAAAGTTTCGACATTAATGGTACCGCGTGACCATAAATGGTTGTGATTTTTTTCTTAGGTTGGCACTGTTTATGTTGGTGGCACTGTAAGTTATGTCAAATTGGAGGATATCAGGTTAGGTTTTGCTTCAGTTTTGACACAGACTGACGCAAAACGAATTGGAAAATTTAAAAATCGTTCATTAATACGGGTCATTAATAGATGATACGTTAATGAAACCCATAAATAAACGACCAAGGGAAAATGTAAATTAAGATTACTGCATTAAATAACGGGATTGCCATGACAAGAAAAACTTCACCCTAGTAACCGGTCGCGATTTTGCGTGGTTAAAATGTTTATCCAATATCCACTAGTGATGTGATGTTTGACTAGTTCGTTCTAAACACGTAAACTGAACTATTACTAGCTTGTTACGCACGTTACCCCTAACACCGTTGATTATAATAAATAACCCACACGTGAGTTACAACTACTTACTAATTCCCGTGGGTTATAAATTCTTTAGCTCACTGTCAATTAATTAGTCACTTTTACTTTTTACAACTGTCAATACAAATTTTCTACTTTTTTTACAACAAAAGAAGTATTGGATTCACCCCAAAAATTCGAAATTGAGTTTTTAACAGATCTGAACCCCAAAAAACATGTTTTGTTCATCGATCTGTGTATCTGTGAACAGAATATCTCAAAAACGAAAAGAGGTATGGCGTTGAAACTTCATATATAAGTTTTGTGTACTATGTAGATAAGACAGCAAGCTTTTGAAAAAAATCGCATAACCGGAAGTAGGTGTTTACTCTTGTGATTTTTCAGTTTTTTTCGATTTTTTCAAAAATGGCTCTAACGATTTTTTCAAACTTCACATTTTTATTACATTTTTAATGTGTATTGATGTGAGATAGGTGACTTTCCAGTTGAATACTTCTAAAATGGGTTTCTTTTGTTTTTTTTCTGTTTTTCTTATTAACTCCTATTTTAAATAGAACACCCGGTATATTATTACATTTTTGAATTCAGCTTAAAATTCTAGAGAAAATTTGCCTCTGCAACTAACGCTCTATTTTGTATCGTTTTTGTAGAATTTGTAATTTTTGAAAATTTTTGACAAATTCTTAAAAATTGAAAATCAAATTTTTGGCTAATTATAAGATCACTGTAAAAGGAAGTTGTGTGTGTGTGTACCACATCAGATTTTTTGGTATTTATTGAGTTGGATCAAATTTTGTATGGTATACGTGTGTTACTAAATATTATTCAGCCGAGGTAATTAAACCTATTCGGCAAGCCTCGTAGGTTCAAACACCTCTCGTGGATAGTATCTACTCTAACCCACTAATATCATAATAGCTATTTATGTATTAAGTTGCAAAATGAAAGTGTTTTTCACAAAAAAACACTTTTATTTTGCAATGTGTTGCATACAAGATCATCAGTAATTTTGAGTCATATTAATTTTTATAATAAATAAATTTACTTAAATCTACAAAGTTGTTCTAAATTTTCATAGTGCCAATATGATGTGTCATTATGCAACTAGGGTCAATATGAGATCTCATATTGCAAGTCATTGAGATGAGAAATGCAGAGAATTAATTTCATATGATGAGATGCTAGGCAACTATAAAAAGCGCTACAGAATTATTATGAAATACTTATTCACGAAATACTAGGAAATTATTGAAATGCTTACAAATTATTGAAGTGATTATTCAAATGTTAGGAAATTATTGAAATCATGTTGAAATAGTATTATTATAAGAAAATGTGAAATACTAAAGGCCGGTTCTACAATGCAAGTATACACCTAGAATAAGCTATCCGAGGTATAATTGCCATAGTTTCCTTTGCAATCGTTTTTAGGATATTTATTCCCCAGATAATTTTATCCTTGGTTTGTAGAACCGGCCCTAAGTAGGATATGTTACAAAATTCTTAAAATTATTGTGATATACTGCAAAATTATTTCGAAATTGGTAAAACTATTTTGGAAATATTATGGAATGTACAGTGACGCCTATAATTGGCCTAACGGCTGTTGGCGGAGTGCGGAATAAAATAAAATAAAATAAATTAAAATGTAATTATTAAACTGAAATTTTTAGGATTCTGAGGTGGAATTATTACACAATTTGTATAATATACGGTTGAATTGACCTTTTGGCTTTTGAAGTATTTATTTGCATTTTTTTTAAATTAACTCGCTCTGATTTCTCAAAATTTCGTGTGTCTTTTCAACCGCACTTCTACTTGTGATCGCCGAATTTCGCTGGGATAATCCTCCTTCATTAACACCCATATTTATACGAGCTTCTACACTCAAAATTGATTGTTTATGTCCCTCTTCAGACATAGTTCACCAAGCTATTGGAAAAACTAGGTAATTGACAACATATTCTTAACTACTCGTATTTAATAATGGTTTTACGTATAGTTACATAGAATCTGTTTAGCTAGAAACCGCCACTTTTAAAAAGACAGGTAATAAATAACCAACAACGGGCACTGATGTTTAAGAAATACACAAAACTGATCAGATTAAGAAAGTCTGGGGATCCCGCAAATCTGTAAGCGATTGCTTTAAACCCGAATTTTTGGGCGTAAAGAGGGGGTTTTCTTACAGGAGAAGCATTGCATTACTAATACCTTGCAAATACTATGTTCTTATAAAATATGATCGTTTATTAGAGTGCTGGTTTAGGACGAGCAATCGGTTGGAGTGAAGCCCCTTTGATTAGCCACCCTTCTTCGGTGAACAACCTGCACACCTACACGCGGCGGCCTTGGCACATAAATCCAACATAATATCGAATGAAAGCTGAAAATTACCGAAAAAGCGATTGTTACAAAACTTGACTATATAGTTTTCGATATTTGAAGCAAGTCGTCGGCAAAAAAAAATCGTTACTTTTTCAAAACAAATGCATCAATTGGAAAACGTATTGGTTCCCATTTTGTAATATTCGCAAAAAAAATTTGCAGCTTCATTGTGCGAATTAAATCGCCATAATTTTGACATCAAAACCTACTTTATTTCCCCACTAACTTACGTGATTTCTGGTCGCAATTGTGCGACTGCATTACTGCAGTTAATTGCGAATTTAAACTGCCGATTTGATCCCCGATTTTTGCGTCCACATAAATAACCTTTTAATGGAAAACTGCAACTGGATACGGCCGCTTCGGTGCCGTTAATAATCCCAAATTGACTTTTTATAGCCTCTAACTGGTGCCCATGAGTCCGTACTCGCTGAGTAGCGTAATGTCTTACTAATTGCGTTGAAAGCTGGAGTTGTAATAATTGACTTATTATAATTATTTCCACTTAGCTAGAGGAAGTTATATGAGAAAGCTCAGTCTTGACGTCTGCGGCTGTTTTCTATGATTAGGTTTTATGTAATATTCGCTCTTGGAAATACTACCACTGTACTTGTATAAAGCTGCTATTAACGAATACCATTGCATCGCAGTGTTACTCTTGTCCTTGCTGCATTTTTCCACTGGAAAGTTCATTTCTAAATAGCAACGAAGTGGCCTGTGTGGGGTAATGCCGGCTGAAAAATAAGGTCTCAGTTCTCCGGCCTGACGCCAGCCCAATAAGGTCAGATTGACCAATGAGAGCCTTGTATCTCGAGGCTCGAGGCGGAGTAAATTCAATTCAATTGTGCTGACGTCTGGCCGGAGAGCTAAGACCTTGTTTTTCAGCTGGTATTGGTAAGGGCTGTCAAACTGATTTTTCTGATTTTTTCATAGTATTTCTGGAACTTAATAGATTTATGATCATCACTGCTTTTATAGATTATTCTATGATAATGCGAATTCAATTCCATGTACAATATCCGGTATTACACGCTAGTAAAAAAGTATGGTTATACGTTACCTATGTAGGAATGTATTTTTAGAAGGTCAAAACCAAAGACCAATAACCCTGGAATCAAATACAACTTCAATGCTATAAATGAAGCAATCAGTTTTAATTAATTCACATCGGACACATCACGCCATGTATGTACGACACGCGGTCAAAAATAGCGCGGCGCAGCTGAGCTAATTACATTTGGAGAGTGTCAACCAAATTTAACTCGATTTAAGTCCATTAGGCGGTTTCCCCGACTAATTTTCCCTTTTGTTCCAGAATGGTATTGGAGCCGAAGTTTGCTGACTATGGAACGATCCACTCTATGGGAGACCCGCCACAGCCAAACCTGCACCAGCACAACTCGTCCCATGCGCTTCTGAGTCCGCACTCGGTGCTATCCCCATTGGACGACGAGGAACTGCCGAACACTTCCAAGGGAACTGCGATGACGCAAGGTAACTAACAATCGCGAACATGTTAAAGAGTAGCAAGAATAGGCAGGGGCCTTTGCCCAACCCAGCGCCCGCTTTCGAAATGCAGAGCCTTGCCAATGGGACCGCCATCACGCCAGGTAACTACACGGGAGTCTTCGGGCTCTGTGAATAACCGCAATAGAATATTCGCCTTCCCTGCTTCTCTGATGCGCTTCTCTACATGGTCTGGCTGCACGAAGGCCACTCAATATCTTATCTGTCTCAGTAAAGAATTAAAAATAACTAAGGTCACACTGTTAACCCAGGTTTCATCCCCTGTCATTAGTTATGAATGGTTCAAATTTTCTTGACAGTCGTTGCAGTCCACAATAAACTTTCTTGGAGCTCAGTGTGAACTGCTGACCCCAGACATTTCGGTTTTTTTTAACTGGTTAATTCACGCTTGCTTAACAATCTTGGATAATCAACTATAGTTTTTCGCCAGATGCTTTTACTGGATATTCCGTCTTCTTTGGATTCTCGTCCCCATTTAAATTGCTTATCCTATTTCCAGGACAGTATGGGCGAGCATGGTACATATTAGACTTTTTGTGACAACTCGTGTTTGTTTTTAAAAATACGATAGGAGAACGATATTCCAATTTGACCAAATCCATAACTACAGAAATAAGCAATGCTGACTCAAACGAAGAAATGAGCTAGTACAAGATGACATGTTGCAAGATAAGATATTGATTGGTACTCGTAACTGAAAGGTCTTTTCTGGAGTCTTACTAACTGCAGTAGTTTATACTGGGAAATGGGAACAGTTCTGCAAAACTACAGTTTCCTCTTGTTCAGATATTCGCTTTTTAATCATCTAATGCAAACAAGGTCAAATAAAATTACAATATTACATAAATCACACTCATGAAACGCACATTAACATTTATTGCAACTGATTATATACTTATATTATTTAGTCTTCTTCATATAGTCTAAAAAAAATTGAATGACTTGGTAAAAGCCTAAACTAATAATCTGAAAAATAATAACATATAAACAAACAATAAAAACAATAATACTATTACAGTAATGAAAGCATGCAAGAAAAAATCAGTAAAGTATGGAAATCAAATGTTTATTTAACGTAGTTAAATGCAGGCTTTCATGGCTGTTGTCTGTAATTGTAGGGTCTTCCTGGTTGCACCGTGGTTGCTGATTTAAACTTGACACTGGTCATGCTCTTTGCTGCTTCAGAAGTTTTTTAAAGACTGATGTTGTAGCCTCGTGCTTCTTGGAGAAGACGGTTATCACCTTAGCAGCACATGGAAGGTAGCCCTGCAAAACAAACCAAAAGAGACACAAGTTTCTTAAGAGCATCTAAGCAGAACATCGACAAGTCGCTAACTGGATCGACTCCTTGGTATATAATGAGAAACATGAGACTATAACATCAGTTTTGAGAAACTTCTGAAGAAGCTGACAGCATGGTCAGCGAAATGTCAAGTTTAAATCGATCTTTATTTAACTTGTTTCTTCCCATGGAGTTCATTATCTTGAATGAATATGCTTTTTTTTCTTCTTAGCTTTCTCCCTCTATTACCTTATTTGAGGAGATCTATTAATTGTACTGTTGTCTGCCTTTAGAGCAATTACAGCTTTGGTGTCGCGGCCTTATCCATCTTCTGTAGGTGTTTCTGCACCTTGCGATTTCTTTCACTTCTCTTATGATTTTGCTCCAACTTTATGCTATTTCTGTTATATTGCCATTTCAAGCTGTGTTAGGTTTTTCACTCACTCGGTCTCGTATCCATCACCATCCATCGCATTGTATATATATGGTTTGGCAGTAGATTATTTCTCATTCTTTGTACATCCATTTTGATTGAGTGTTTTCTATTTTGTGTATTAAAAGGGTTGTTCTCTTATTACTTGATTTTGTATTCTATCTCTTCTCGTCTTCTCCTGTATCTTTTGTAAGTATGTAATATTCATTGCTGTTATTCAGTCAAGCATGCTGCAACTTTCTGCCCCCTATGTTAGTGTAGTAATCTGACAATATAGTTTGTTTGCTTTGCTTACTTACTCCGTTTAATATTTCTTTGCTTATTTTCTCATCATTGGAAATGGTTGTTTCAAGTGCTTATGACACGAGTAACTACTTGTTCTTTTATTCTTCTGTTTAAGAACAAATATGCTTAATGATAAAAAATACAAGACAATGGCAAAAACTAATGATGCATAGAACTATGTAAATGTATTATAAATCATTGTAGCACTACCTAATTTAAATTATACAAGGGAACTGCATTAAACTCTTTATTATTTTGTCAATTAAATAAATCGTGTAAGCGTTGAAAGTTTGGTTCTAACATAATTCGACATTGCGTTATGATTTATTAATTTTGGCGAAAAGCCTCTCTCTCAACTATATTTGTCTTTATTATACATAGTATCTGTCCCTCAATTTATGATTTTGTTGGTTGTTATGGTTCTGGTCAAACCAAAATTAAACTTTGCCTAAACATGGAGTTAGACTGGAAAAGAACAAATAAAAAATAAACTTTTCAAAAATAGAAAGTGTTTCAACATGCCCAAACTTAGTATCCAACATCATAATCTACCAAAGCTTAAGATTCCCTACAAAAAACAGAACTATGTTTGAATTTGATAAATATAATGATTTTCATTTGATATGAAGTATATTTCTTATTTTGCGTATGATTTGAAACATAGTTTAGGCTATCTAGGGAATCTTCATGTATCTAATCTCTACACTAGCCAGCTTTTGTTTGGTTGTTATGACAACAATGTAAGAACTTGCTTCGTGTGCCAGTTTAGTTTGTTATTAAACGATTTCATTGGGATTCGGGTGACTAATAAAGCAAATAATGGTGCTTCAATGCTACCTTTTGGTTTGACCGTTTAAAAAAATCTTGCAATTACATTAGGCCTCAACTCATTCCTAGACCTAATTTTGTTTCCCTTTTAAATGTATGTACAGTCGTGTGCAAATAAATCTGGGACAATGGTTTTTTCATATGTAGGTTGAGTTGAGAATTGAAGAATATCTCCATCGATTTTCTATTACCAGAAAGAGCTACATTTTCATTTACTTGTCAAAGTTTAATGTAACTCTTTCTGATAGCAGGAAATCCATGGAGATATGCTTCAAATCTTAACTCAATTTACATATGAAAAAACCATTGTCCCAGATTTATTTGCACACGAATGTACATCAAAATTGTGACTTAGCTTTTGTTTGCTGCGTTGATCATGAATTCAACTTGATTGCCAATGTAATAATCTAAACCAGATAAACTTTTTACCAATATGAAAATCACTCCAAAAGCGTTCAAAAGTGACTGAGTTACCTACTGTAAGTTTAACACTTATGCGTGCAACAAGCAAAGTTATATGAACAATTCATTGTGATATTTTAAAGCAAAATGCTTAATTGGCAATTGAATGCAACTGTGCACGGTTGCAATGGTGGCATATACATTTTTTTTTAAATTTCACAAATTTGTTCCTTAGGGCATTAAGCACAAAGTACTAACTTAAACTGTGGTTGCATGATGAAGTTATAATGCAATGTAGCATGAACCAAATACATATAAAGATACCTAACTTCATGAGCACAGGGCTAACGCACAATGTGAACGGTTTGATCAGTCCTTCTTGTCACCAATCACAACTTCTTGCAGCTGCAACTCGAAAATACAGCCCACCAGTATTGGAGATTATATTCTCGATGACAACAAGGTCGAATTCATGATCAATGCTGCAAACAAAAGCCAAGTTACAACTTTGATGCTGATAAATTTAAAAGGGGAACAAATATAGTCCTAGGAATGAATTGTGACGTGATGTGATTGTATGATTTTTTTACCCAGTTGAACCGAAAGGTAGCATCAAAAATTTCAAAATACAAACGAGTTTGAAGCACCGACATTTGCTTTATTCATCGTCTAAAGCCCAATCGAATCAGTTAATAACAAATCAAACTGGCAAACAAAGCAAGTTCTTATAATTGTTTTCATATTAACCAAACAAAAGCTGCCTAATACAGCGATTAGTGCCAACATGTACGAAAATTCCCATGATAGCATAAACTACGTTTCACATACCGCCAGCAACGGATTTCTTACAGTATTTTTAGCAAGCTTGTAACTGTTATGGAAGGTCCCTTTGAATATACTGAGAAGGGAACCCGAAGTCCGGCAAGCCTGCGGTGGTGATTTTAGCCCCCTTGCGTCCTTGAAGGGTGGAAAAAAATAATGTGTCAAAACTGACACAAAACCTATGAATAATATGTTGGTAACACTGTAAGTCTATGTCAAATTCGAGGTTAGCAGGTTAGGTTTTGCGTCAGTCTGTGTCAAAACTGACGGAAAACTTAACCTGATAACTTCGAATTTGAGATAGACTTACAGTGCTACCAACATATTATTCATACATTTGAATTTCCACAGCCCGCTGAGGATAAGTTTTTTTACTACCCGCGAAAGCGTCGGTCAATTTTTTTACTTACATAAGATATGATTACCTTTAACGTAGCAAAGCACCAGACTTGTTATTATACTTTTTTCTTATTATTTTTTTCTATCCTTCAAGGACGCAAGGGGGCTAAAACCACCACCGCAGGCTTGCCAGACTTCGGGTTTCCTTCTCAATATATTCACAGGGACCTTCCATAACAGTTACATGCTTGTTAAAAATACTGTAAGCAAACCCGTTGCTGGCTCTTGGACTATTATTTCAAATCAAAACCGTTACAGTATGTCTCATTTATTGGGGCTAAAATAAACTCTTTTCAATTTATTCCATACAAGAGGACATTCAGCATCATTATATCCCTTTGGTGGTCTTTGTTGTTTTCTTTATTGCTTTTTGCTCATTCTACAGTGACTCTTATGTATTTTTTAATCATTTCTACCACTTACAGTCATCTGTCTCCTTTGTTCTTTACCCCAACTCGTGCCAGTTTTTTTAATTACATAAGTATGAAGAGTAGTGAATTAAAGACAAAAATGTTTTAATTCTATTAAAAATATTATTTTTGGAGTAAGAGAAAACAAAAAGGAGCTGATACTAATGATGACACATCTTTTATTATTGAATAGGAAATGCGTTAGACTAAAATTTTTGAGCTATCTAACTTTTCCAGTTACGATACTTGATTAATTACTATCCGAATAATGCATTGCACAAATGCAACTCAATTCAGTACTCTGCTACCACTTCTACAAATAATGGTGCACATTCTGCAACACTTCTTTCTGTAGTAACATTAACAAAATTAAGTGAGCAGATATGCAGCAAGCACGCAGCTCTTTAAATTGTACATGTTTATTGCAGGTGACCTTTATCAAAGACAGCCACTACTTCCCACGCCGGCAAAGGGCGACAAATGGGGCCATGGCAGCCATCCGACGGCTGCCCAACAATACTACGTGGAACAAGAGGAGGAAGACGAGGTGATACGCAAAGGCGCCGATGCCAATGGCGTCATCAAAATCAACATACCTGCACCTGTTAGAGAAGAACCCCGGTTTCCACAAGAGAGGTGGAAAACACTCATAGGTATGTTTGACTCTTCATTGCATGCTAAAAGTTTAAAAGCTAAATTTTCCATGTTAGTTGTGTTATCTTGTGACAATAAACGTTCAAAATCTTGACCTAACATTGCTTAGTTGACCTTTATGAACTTTGATGATAATATTATCTGTATGATAGTAAGATCATGTATTTTGAACAAATTTGAACTTGGTGTTATAGAGGAAATTATTTTTGAATCCGGAAAGATTAATGTAGCAATTAAAATCTTGGAAATGTTTGATAATTTCTTCATTAATGGCATAATTAGATGATGGACACTGTAGCACCTCTAAATAAAAATTTCATAATAGAATAAGAAACCCTCGCATGAACTTAAAAAAATAGTTTTTAATATGGCTAATAAAATTAGTCAAGATTATACTTATACGTTATTATTACATGAACATACAGGCAATCAGTAAGAAAAAAACTAGCTGATAAGAGATAACAAAGTGACCAGGTTTTGGAATGTGGCATAACCAAAACTGGGCAATTTAGAAGGAAAACCAAGGAATACGAAAACTACTCAAAAAGTAATGAGTGGTATGACGGGAGAAATAGACGCGAATTGAAATACAACAGTGAAAAGTTGGAGCAAATGATTAAAAACAAATATAAAAAATAAAAAAGATATAAGAAAACTGAAACAGGAAATGATAGTAAAGGAAAAAATGGGAAAAAGAAAAGAAGTCATTATGGGAGAAAATAAGGAAAATGGAAAAGAATAATAAGAAGGAAAATATCGTGATTGAGGGATTGAATCCAAAATAGATACTCTGAGAGAAAGCGTCAGCGTGTTTCTTAAAAAGAAATAGATGTGAAAGCCATCATCCTAACATAAGGTAGGAAAGGTAACTGACTGAAAAGTAATAGCAGAAATAAAATCCGAGAAGCAAAAAAGTATAATTATGAAAAACAAATGCAAGCGAGGAAACAAGAAGGTGATTTATTGATAACGATCTAACAGCATGAAAAAGAAGTACGGGTACAGATTAAGCAAATAGCAGGAACAGTGCAATACATATGGGAAAACAAACAAAAATAGGATACCTATAAAAAATTATTGGTAGATGGTAGACAGTATGAGTGGAATGAAACGGAAGGAAATCTGTAGCTGAAAATAACCAGAAATCAAGACTCAAAGAACGATTAGCAATGCTATAAGAAAAGGATGGATATACGACTACGTTTTTGACTAGGAAAAGGAAAATGAGTGAGGATTAAAGAACTTAAAGATAATTCTTGGTGATTGTAATGCCAAGATTGGTAGGTACATAAAAAAGCCATTTATAAACCAACTATTGGTGAGCATAGTAGCATAGGAAGAAGAACAACAAGGGCAAAAAATTATTGACTTAAAAATGTGTGTAATAGCCATATGTTTCCAGTTAGAACATCCATAAGCAAACTTAGATAACACCGGATAAGAGCAAGGTAAACCAAGTTGACCATGTCTTGGTAGAATAGAAAAACAGAAATAGTATAAAAAACACAAGAACATAATAGTTGAACTGATGTGAACTCGGATTATTTTATAGTGGGGGCAATTGTTGAGGAATAAATGCTAAAATAAAATAGAAGGAAAAAGGCTAACGTTTAAGCATTCATAGATGAAGTCTGTACAGTGAGATCTGATTAGAAGGGCAGAAGACAACAAAAGTAGTGGGACAAGCATCAGAGAAAATGTTAACAAAGAAGAAAGGCAGAAAAATATGAAGAATATAGCTTGATGGAGAACATCTAGAAGCAGCAGAAAAGATAAAGAAAGCAAGGAAAGCTATGATGCAAGACAATAAAAGCATAACAAAAGAGAAATGTAAACAAAAAAGAAGAGAAGCAAAAGAAATTTGTAGACAGAAAAGAGGAAGAATATACACAGGAAAAAACAGAATCTAGAAGCATCCCACCAGAAAGCAAAGGTACGAAAGATTTATAAGAAATCTGGGGTTATTAGGAAAAGGACACAAAGATTTTTGAAAAGTATTGTAAAGGCAAAAAAGGCATGCTCATTTGGGACCAGAAGGGAGTAGTGGAATGATTGGCTGAATACTTCAGGGAAATTGTGAATATGGATGAAAATAATGAGGAAGAAGAAACAGAAATAAGAGCACAGGGGGAAGAAACCGTAGAACCACCAACTGTTGAAGAAGTAGAGAAACTAATAAAAGAATTGAAAAATAAAATATTTGGAAAAGCTGAGATTACAGGGGAAGAGCAAAAACATGGAGGAAATCAATAGGTTGGAGAATATACAAATTTCTATATAAAATATGGGAACAGCAAGAGATGCCAGAGGAATTGAAGGAAGCAGTATAAGAAGAGGGATAGACTTGAATGGAAAAATTGTAGAGGTATCGCAAACTGATTAAAAATAGTGACGGAGAAAACAATATGCGAATACCAATGCGGATTTTTGTGATAAAACAAATTATATAAAAATTTAAAGAAAGGACTGTATATTCTTTATAAATCCGTGGTAGAGAAAGAAGACAGATATACGAGGACGTTTTTGGCTAGGAAAAGGAAAATGAATAAGGTTGAAAGAATTCCAGGATATAACTTAAAGATAATTCTTGGTGATTGTAACATCAAGATTGGTAGAAAAGCCATTCATAAGTCACTGGGAAGTATAGTTTGCATAGGAAGAATAATCAATGACGTAACATTATTGACTTTAATGTAGGTAGAAAAAAATGCATAATCAGTATATATGTTTCCAGCTAAAAGACGTCCATAGGGAAACTGACCATGTCTTAGTAGAAGAGAAATTGTATAAAAAACACAAAAACATACAGAGGAGCTGATGTGAACCATTTTATGGTGGAGGCAACTGTTAAAAAGAAATACTAAAGCAAAATAGGAGGACAAAGGAAAGAAGGAAAACATCCGACGTTGAAGCATTTGTGGATGAAGAAATAAATACTAAATACAGAGAAAAAAATCGAGGAATGAGTAGAAGAGCAGAAGAAAACAAAAGTAGTGGGACAAGCATCAGAGATATTTTTAACAAAGAAGAAAGGCAGAAAATGATGTGAATGGTTTGATGAAGAAAATGTAAAAACAATAGAAGAGAGAAAAAAGCAAGCAAAGCTATGGTGGATGACAATACAATCATAACAAAAGAGAAATATAAATAGAAAATGAGACTGAAAAAGAAGGAGGATATACACAGGAAAATACAAAATCTAGAAGCACCCTATCAGAAAGCGAAGTATGAAAGTATTCAAAGTATTGTAAAAGCAAAAAAGGAATGCGCATTGGGGACCAGAAGGAAATAGTGGAAAGATCAACAGAATATTGCAGGGAAATAGTGAATGTGGAGGAAGAAGAAACAGAAATGAGGGGACAGAGGGAAAAAACTATATAACTATAAAAGATTTGAAGAATAATAAAATCCTTGGAAAAGATAAGATTACAGTGGAAGAGCTAAAACATGGAAGAGAGGAACCACAGGTAGGAGAATATATCAAATATGACAACAGCTAAAGATGCCAGATGAATGGAAGTAGGCAGTAATATGCCTCCTGCATAGAAAAGGCAATAGACTTGAATGTAAAATTGCATATATTCTGGCAAAACTGGTAACAGACGCCAGTAGTGGCAAAGAAAACATTAGGAAAATACCATTGTAGATTTTTGTGATAAAACAAATTCTATGAAAATGAAAAGAAAAGAAGAAGCTACTATATATTGTGTTTCTAGACTATAAGCAAGCATACAATAGGATAAAAAAGAGCAAACCTGATAAAGCAATGGGAGAATTGCAAATAGCAGCATAACTAACGAAACTGGTAATAATTTTTGTGAAACACAACAAAAACAAATAAAAATAAACAAGCCACTCGAAATAAACCATGGAGTGAGACAGGGCGACCGGCTATCAGCGGTGTTATTTAATTTAGTAATTGAAATAATAATAAGAAACATAAAACAAGAAAAGGAAAGAGAATAAATTAAAGTAAAGAACACCTTGAAATAAATGCAAAAAGTATATCAAACAGGGTGAAAGTGAAACTCTACAGGTCGGTAATAAAGCCAATAGTAGTTTACAGCAAAAGGGTGTAAATAAAATGGGAGCAAAAAATACTAAGAAGGATTTACGGTGGAATAAAGGTAGGAGAAGAGTTGAGAAGAACAAACATGGAAATAAAAGATATCTATAGAGAAGTGGCTGTAATAATGAGCGTGAGAGAACAACATTACAGGTGGCTGGGACATGTCTTTAGAATGGTGAAAGAAGAAATGGAGCTGGAAAGAATGGAAATAGCAGGGTGAAAAACTAAAATAAAAAATAGGAAAGAGAGTGAAAGAAAATAATAGGACAGGCCAAGGGCCTAGATGGCTTGTAGCGCTAAATGATATACTTGCTAGTGCAATGTTTTTTGTGACAGGTTGTGTATGTTTTGATTTTATATCGTGGCATTGTGTATCAAGAGCGCAGAGTAAAGAATTGTCAATTGAGAGAAATGATTGCTGCACGACCGCTAACTCAAAATTGGTAATTCTACTTGCACTAGAATTCATACACAAGTTTTTCTACACACATAATTAATTTTACATTTTAAATAATTCTCAAAAGACATATATTTAAAATTTTAACCAGTTTCAAAATGATGTTCCTTTAGAGATATCCAATATAGCCAAACATGGCATGCAAATCCGTATATACAGATAACACATTTGCTATATAGTTTGCAAAGGTAGAGCGATTGTTGACATTAATCAGCGAATTTTTAACTTTGAAGTTTTAAAGTGGTAAAGTGACGGTCTTTGGCAAACGTTAACATTGCATCTATTGCAGAAGAAAACATAAAGACTATATTTTTCTGCAGTTGCGACGTGTTGCATCATATTAAAATAATGAAGAATAATTGAATAACAATATTACTTTGTCAGATTTAGTCATTCAAATCTGCATTACCATCACATACAAAAATAAAATGAACTAGCATTTTATACAAATGTTTTAAAATTTCAAAAATTAATAAATCTAAAAGTAACCTCTTTCTCTCTTGTTACAGCTGCCATAGTAATGTTTTTCAGTTTCATCCTCACCTTAGCATCACTGGCAATGGTGCACGAAAGGGTGCCAGACCGCACCACGTACAGCCCCCTCCCAGATATATTTCTGGACAGCGTTCCTGCCTTCGACTGGGCCTTGGATGTATCGGAATACATCATTATTATTTCAGTTAATTCGGCTCTACTGTCCATATTGCTTCACAGACATAGGTAAATTTTCAAAGATTAAAGGTTCCTTGCTGGGTAATGAAGGTTTAAACCAGAACTTCTTTTTCAGATTCATCGTATTTAGAAGATTATTTTTAATTATGTCGCTACTATACATGTACCGAGCCATCACGATGTATGTGACTGCGATGCCCATTGCTAGCAAGACGTACTACTGCTCTCCAAAGAACAACGGGACAACTCCTTACCTGGTCGCAAAGCGGGTCATCACGTTGTTCTCGGGCTTTGGCTTGTCCGTCAACGGGAAGCACACCTACTGTGGGGACTACATATTCAGCGGACACACTGTGATTCTTGTGCTTAGTTACCTGTTGATTTCTGAATGTGAGTATTGTGCCTGAAGTTCATTCGTTATGTCATAGCGGGTGGATTTATGTAAACTAAAATGTGACAAAATTAATTGAAAACAGAAAATATGTATTAATCTAGAAACATATGCAGTATAGGTATTATGTGCATTAACCAATAAAATATTTTCTCTTTTCCAGTGCCAATTCCATTACTTCTGCTTCCAATTCGTGGAATTCCTTATCAGTCATCTCTCGATATTCGTTTCTTCTGTTTTCATCTTTTAATGTAATTGTTACTACGTTTAAAGATTCCGTTTCCTCCTCTACCTTTTGTTTCTGTACTCTTCATATTGATCTTACTAATCTATGATTAGTTGCTAGTTCTGCCTCTATCAGTATAGAATTACTGTATATTTTGTCTTAAATCCTGTGTGTATGTTATATAGTCTATTATGCTTTTTGCATTTGTTTCCCCTGCCACAAACGCATATTTATCTTTCAACTTTTGTGTTTTCTATCACCATTTCATTTTTTTTTGGTAGAACGCTTAACATTTAAATCCATTTCTGTTTGTTTCTTCTTTGTAACTGCTCATACACCCCATGTTCTTGTCTTCACCCCTTCTTATTATGGAGTTCCAGTCCCCAATAATTATTACTTTTTCATTATATTCTCTTACTTCATCCAGGACCTTCTGTAGTTAGTTGTAGAATTCTATTGTTTTCTGTTCTTCACTTCCTTCTACCAGTGCATATTTGTACTATTATTACTCTTTCATCCATGTGTATGTATAATACTATTATTCTGAAGCTTATTGCCGCAAATTTAATTACCCTTTGATTGATTTCCTCTTTTACAATTGTCCCTACTCCCTCTTTTGCCGTTTGTCCTGTCGGTATAATAAAGCTATTCTGTTCTCTTGCTCTTTCTAACTTGAATTCATTTATAAGTTTTCCACATTTTCAGTTTTGAGTTTCGTTATCTCGCGTTGTGTATACCTAGCTTTTGTTCTATTTGCTCCTCCGTTTCGTTAATTGTGTCTAATTGTAGTCGGATCGCTTTGAGCACCGTTTCCATTATCATTTTATTACTGAACCGGTTAGATATTCTAAGTAGATACTACTCCGTTCTTCATTTATTTTACTTAATCTTATCATAGCTTTTGTAATAAATGTAACTATGTGCTCAGGCCCATAATAGTTCGGCCGGGTTAATTCTTATAATTGGACTATTTTTCTTACTTTAAAAACTAGTCAATAAACTTTTGTTTGTTCAGAAATATTATTATTATTATTATTTATTGAAAGTAGGCGGCAGTGTCGATACAACCTTCCTCATATATACATATAGTGTGCAGTATAAAGTATAAAACAATATTAAAATTAATGGGTTAAGTACAAAACAAACATAATTAATAAAATTTACAAAATTACTTACAAAATCCACAGATAATCATATATAAAAAGAAGAAAGTCTACAATCAGTTAATCAAATTTACAAAATTATTACAAAATCAAATAGGCTACCTAATTACAAAAAAAAAGGTTAACTAGAAAATCAACAATCAATTAATAAAATTAACAAAATTATTATAAAATAAAATAGGATAATTATAAAGAAACAAAACTTAACAACAAAATTAACAATCAATTAATAAAATTAAATAAATTATATATAAAAAAAAAGGTAATTAAAAAATCAACAAAAGTTAATTATTATTGTCCTACAAATACTTAAAGTTATTTGTGTTGCTTGCATGCACAACACTGGAAGGCAAATTGTTCCATCGATTCACGACTCGATTGCTAAAGAAATGTTTTCTGGGAAGAATGTTGCTAAAATCCGTCTGAAGCTTAAACGAATGTCCTCGAAGATGGCTATTGCTACTGAGTACTAGAATATCTTCTAAAGGGAACTAATAGTGATTGTGGAGTATCTTAAACACCTCGATCATATCAATACATTGTCTACGTTCACTAAGAATAGATAGCTGGAGTCTCTCCAGCCGTTGTTCGTATTCGGTGGGCGAAGAAAACATTTTGGTGTCATCGGCAAAAAAGCTTACGGATGATTTCATGTCGCTGGATAAGTCGCTGATAAGTATTAAAAACAGAATCGGACCCAGGACAGAGCTCTGGGGAACTCCGCTGAGTACTGGAAGAGGCTTTGATGTAGTTTGCTGTATACCCACTGAAAACGTTCGATTTGATAAAAAATGTTCTAATTTAAGGATTAGTCTTCGAATAGGTACTCGGTCAAAGGCTTTTTCATAGTCCAGATATATGATATCAATGCATTTTCCCTGATTTACTGCGTTGGTTCAAAGGTTTAAGTTTGATAAAAGGTTGGTTACTACGAACTTTCCAGGAGAAAAGCCGTGCTGGTTTGATGGAGTTACACCATTGGCATTGAGAAATTCCATAAGCCGTTTAACCACTAGTTTTTCAAAACACTTACACACAATACAAGTCAAACTAATCGGTCTGTAGTTACCAGGTTCCAGCTTGTCCCCCTTTTTATATACTGGGACGATTAATGAGTGCTTCTATGAAACTGGGATAGAAGAGGTTCGAATACAACTATTAAATAATATAGTTAGCGAATCTGCCAATGCATGGGAACATCGTTTCAGTAAATGAGGGGAGATTTCATCGGGCCCTGGAGATGAATGGAGATCCAATGATTCGGTGATTTTGATCACTTCTTCTGAAGTTACTGTAAATGCAGGTATTTGATTTTCTACTCGATTGGAAGGACGGAGACCTGGCAGGTTTCCAGAAGGTTCTTTGACAAAGGACTGAAGAAATCTCTCTGCGAATATGTTGGTTACTAATTCAGTATTGGTTTGTACAGCTCGGTCGCTATTTTTCAGGGAAAGGGAGATACTCGAGAAGTTAGGTTACTCTTCAAATATTTAAAATAGTTTTTCTGGTTACCAGGTTCAACAAGTTTGTGCTCATAAGCAGAGCGGGAAACTCTAATTTTATCAGTTGTAGCATTAGTAACGCGTCAATACGAGACATAATCACGCTGCGATTTTGTGCGTTTGTAGCGATCTCACAATATGAATATATTCATGAAACCTGAGCTTTCAACTTTTATTTACAGAAAGAAATATTTCAATATTAATAATACTTAGAAAATTATTATCAAAAACAAATTATAACTACCAGTTCAGAATAGTTCGGCCGCATATAAAATTTGATCATAACAGCCGTTTAATGATGCAATGCCTGACAAAACAAAAGATAAATCATTACAATCTACAAATGCATGTCATTAGTAGTTGCTGATTAGTTTTTAGAGCAAAGTGGCTCATGGTAAAGCGCTGGGTACTAATTTACGAGAATCTATTATTAATGCCCCTAAGAATGGAATTTCTGCACGAAAAATTTCGATTTCACATTTGGTTTCAGGGTCGACAGTGCAAAATATTATTAATTTGTTTAAAGAAACTGGATGTGTTACGGAAAGTAAAAAAACTGGTCGTCCATCAAAAATTTCTATTGCCGATGCATGAGCTTTGATTAGAATTGTCAAAGCAAATCGGCGATCAAATGCCCAAAAGCTCACTGTATTATGGCGGCAAATGATTCAAAAACAAATTTCTTTATCGACTATCAAAAGAGCAGTTAGAAAGTTATGGTACAAGTTTTATAAGGTAATTCTTTCATGTGATTTCGCTGTTACTAATTATTCTAGATTTATTATATTATTAATAAGGCAAAAGAAAAGCCACTGCTTACCAATTTATGAAAACGCAACCGTTTAAAATGGGCTAAATCACACAAAAATTGTACTTCACGACAATGAAATATGGTGATTTGGAGTGATAAGTCAAATTTGATGTGTGTGTAGAGGACACTAGGAAACGTGTATTACATACATCAGTGGAAACATACCATACCGACTGTTTGATTAAAAAAGTCAAGTTTCCAGCATCCGTCATGGTCTGGGGCTGTATGTCTGGAAGGGGAGTTGGAAAGTTACAGATCATTCACGGTACTGTTAACGCCGATAAATATAAAACCTTTCTTGCTGAAAGTTTTTTGTCATCTATTCCGATATGCCAATCTGCCTAAGGGAACTTTGTTTTCCAGTAGGATGGTGTTCCGTGCCATACGGCAAAAACAGTAAAGACCTGGTTTGAACAACATCAAATTCCGACTTTACCATGAACTTCAGGCAGTCTCGACTTCTCACCAAACGAGTCACTATAGCAAAAAACGAAAAAAAAACTGCGCAAGGACCCAGCACTCACAGTAGCCGACCTTAAAACAAAGTTACAACAAATATGGGATAATATACAACCACATCAATGTGAAGAACTCGTTAACACAATGCCTGATAGAATTAAAGCCACTGTGGTCAATAAAGGGGACGTAACGCAGTATTAAAATAATGGCCGAACTATTCTGAACCGTCAGTCATTATTTATTTATTATTGTTAAGGTTGCAAATTTTAACAAATGTAAAATTATGTTTTAGCTAATCTAAGCTTCAAGTTTATGTTTTATTGTAGTAATATATTTTTTCGAAGAATAGATCTTTTATTGGACCTTTGCTATAATTTGGTAAATCACTGAATTAAAACTGATAGCCGGCCCAACTATTTTGGACCTGGGCTCGTATATGAACTCTTCTTTGAGGCTTTCTCTAACTTCTTATTATAGGAGAACTGATTTTAACATTTTGTTAGTCTTTATTTATATTGGCGCAAATTTAAACTATTATCCCGTTGCAGACACACCAAAAAAGCTCTACCCTATCCATTGGCTGTACTGGTTGCTGGGCATCGTGGGGGTTTTCATGCTGCAGCTTGCCCATGGCCACTATACCGTCGACGTAGTCATTGCCTATTTTGTTACCACTCGGATATTTTGGATCTATCACACCCTAGCCAATAATGCTAGCTTAAAAGTAAGTAGTAGAGGTTTATAAGTGTACTTTTCAAATAGTTTGTTGTAGAAAATTTAAAATTAGCGTAAACTTCATACTGTATAATAAAATTGCACGACTGTTCCTCGTATCTACAGTTAAAAAAAGAAGAAAAGAAGTTAAAACAGGAATGGAATAAAATAGAAGAAAAAATAATGAAACAAAGAGTATTGAGAGACGAATTAAGAAACAAAAATTAAAATGGAAAGGAGGTATTGGGAAGTATCGTGCATTTAGAAAAAACTTATTTAGTAGGGCTTGGATAGATGTGAATATATCAACTTTAATTCAACTCTACTCAATAATAATAATATTTATTGGTGCATAAGAATTTATCACAATTATTACACGTCATAGTATGAACTTGAAAAAATCACAGTCAATCATTTAAAAGCTTTTTAAAAGAATCGCACTACAAATCTAACATGTGAGTAAACGAAAAAGAAAATCAAGCGTGGCTTTGAAATATTGGTTTGTGTTGGTGGCTCTGTAAGTCTATGTCAAATTCGAGGTTATCAGGTTAGGTTTTGCGTTAGTTTGTGTCAAAACTGAAGCAAAACGTACAGCACCACCAACACAAACAAATATTTCAAAGCCAAGCCTGATTTCATTTTCGTTTGCTCACATGTTACTATCCTAAGGGGATGATAACAAAAAAAAATCATTTAACAAGTAAAATGGATGACATTTAAACCACTATACAGCCAAATCTGCTACGTTAGCATTTTATGTGTAATACCATAGAAGTTTGGAGCAAGATTTCAGATAGCCTGCATCAACTGCAAGCCAATTGTATTGTTATGCACAGGTGTGTTGACAGATAAATCATGTATGCTGACATACTTCTTGGATATTGTTTTACATGTTTTAAGCAGGTTCGTTATTACTTAAACCTTGTATTATAACGGATAGATGATAAAATATATTTTCAATTATAGAATAGATACTTTTTTCTAATGACAGATAGGCTGTTGACGGCTGGAAGGCTAGCGCCCCTAAAGAGCAGCGGCCACTAATTGTGCGGCCATTTATTAGAGTCCAATGCTGCATAACAGAATTGTAGACCTTTGGGGAATAAAAATATAAAGTATGAGCGAATTGATTCATAAAATTGCTGTACCACCGTTGCCTTGCATTTACTTCATTATTTTTCTTTTTGTGAAGAAGAAACTCTAGTGGCAATCCTGAAATCATGCAGAAGATGTTCACTGCAACAAAAGGTTACTATTAATTCTAAACTCATCTTACTTGTCATTACTGCAATTATTCTTCTTAATCTGCTCAATGAGACTAGTCATATTTTACTTAACTTCAACTTTGACTTACATCGTTTTACTTTTTTTTCAAAGCCTTAACTTTTCTACGCAGCCACGTAACCTTGTGCACTTATAATAGTGGTTGTGTGTGTAGCTTTTTCTTGTATCCGTGGTTCTTTCTCACTACTTTTTGCAGTTTTAATTTCCATCATTTTGGATATTGAACCTATACTGTCACCATCTGGTATCTGTAAAACCCCTAATTTCATTGCATTTATAAATACTGGTAGCTTTTTTTTTACTGAAAACCAAAAAGATAATTTAGACAAAGATACAAAAAACAACCTACCAGTCCCTTCAGAATTGTACGAGTCAAAGAATTTTTCACCAAATGTTTGGGGAGTATAAATATACTGGGTACTGCATTTTGTTTTAATAATTTAATGGATCCCTTTGGTCTGATCATATAGGCTAGTCGTTGTTCAAAAAATGTTGACCACATATTTGACTAGTTCTAGATGGTTTCCAGTTTTCCACATTGCTAAAATTTCTGGTCACTTAAATGGGAACCTAGAAAATAAATTTATAACCTCACTTTCAGTTAGAATTGTCTTTATTGTAAAACAAATTTATTTTGCCATTAATAACAGTTTACTTATGTATGAAATGTATAATGTAATCCCATTTCTTTAGTTTTCAACTGTTCAAAACGCTTTCACAAAGCTTCTCTAACTTTTAACTTTTAATATACAACAAAACCATCGATCCTACACCTTGAAATTACTGGAACTAGGTAAAATCAGGTAGAAATCAAATACACTCACCGGCACGAAAAACGGAGCACTTGCATTTTTTGATTAGATTTAAAATTGTATCCCTTTGTGATGTTTTATTATTACATTTATTATTATACATTTATTATACATCTTATAATGTTAATTGTATAATAAATGTATAATAATAAATGTAATAATAGTACATCACAAAGGGATACAATTTTAAATCTAATCAAAAAATGTAAGTGCTCCGTTTTTCGTGCCGGTGAGTGTAGGTTCGCAGTTCTTCAAGTTATTCGTAAAGTATTCATTTCTATGTCTGTGTTACTAGAAGTAGTCCAAAGTTTGTACAACGAAATTAGAAGTTGTGTGAGGGTGGGACAGAGGAATACAGCGGAATTTAGAAGCTACAAAGGAGTGAGGCAAGGGGGAACACTAACCCCTTATGTTTATAATTGTTATGGACGAATAGCTAAAAAGGTGAACAATAAAGTAAAAAAGGCAACAATAGGAGTAAGGAATTTAGAACATGTTGAAATAAGTGAATTCTGGTATGCAGACGACTGTTACTAGTAGCAAAATGAAGAATTGCAGAAAAATATAGAAGCGTGGAAAGTTGAACTGGAAATGATAATAAATAATGACAAAACTGAAGTGACGTTAATAGCGAAAGAGCAGGAAGAACTAGGGCTAAAACTAGGAAATAAAAACATTAAACAGACAACTAATAAGTACTTAGGGATGATTGTGGATTCAAAAGGAGATTTAGAACCAGAAGTAAATAATAGTTTAGGAGCATCAGGAAAAAATAATTATCTTAAGAAACAAAAGTAAGAATCTTGAAATCAATATGCATACCGACGCTCATCTATAGAAGTCAGGTAACGACAACAAAGTAAAATACAAGCCTGTGAAATGCGCTAACTAAGAAGAATAAGTGAAGTGTCGAGAAAAGATAAAATAAGAAATGAAGAACCATTGAGAAACGTCAATGAAAGAAGACAGCTAGGCTGGTTTGTTCACCTGTGCAGAATGCACAATAACAATATAGTTAAAACAGTATGAGAAATGGGTAATGAAAAAAAAAGGAATTTAAATATTTTATTCAAATTTTAATAAACAACCTGCACTATAATGACGCATAAAGATAAAAATAAATAAAATTATTATGTTATCAACTCAACATAAATTTGGTTTGAAATAGGTTTTGCGTACACATAATACATATGCAAGAAGCGAAGATTGAGAAGAAAGAAATCAAAATGCACCCAATCAAAATGATCTAGAGGCACTCTACGATATAAACAGGAAGCTTATGAAAAGGAATGTGGCCCCAGCAACACATTTGAAATAGAGAAGGAGATATAGTGAAAACGGATATGGTTATTTGAAAAACTTGGCAGCATAAAGAGTATGAAGATGTAGTAGATACAAAGAATTGGATATAAACATAAATAAAACAAGAAATCGATAAAGCAATGAAACAGCTTAAAAACAACACTGTAGGTGATATTAACAGTGAACTTACAATAATGGAAGGAAGGTCTAATTGTGAAATTGCGTAACAAAGAGGTGCATTAGGTTGTTCAGGTATTAAACAGCTCAAAATGATGAAGGGAGGCTCCATTTAAGCAATATTTATCAGAACACTAGTTAGAAAGGTTGTACGAATCACGCGGCGATTAAGAATACCCTAATTTTGATGAAAAGGAAAGAGAGGATCATCTATATAAGATAGCTCTACGGGCCTAGGCAGTGTTCCGCAAAGTGTGTGCCGCGGCACACTGGTGTACCCGTGGTCATTAGTTGGTGTGCCGCGGAAAAATGCCAATTTTTGTGAAGATAATGCACTAATGCACCTACACAGAGCTGAGAGTTATGTGAGCGAAACGCTTCGTTGCGCGAGGAGAGGGACAGCCTCACCCGCGCGCCGCGCGCATGCACGTGTCAATGTGGCATTGTGACGCTGCGCCCCGCTTAGTCGTCGTCGCGCCCTTATGTAAACAGAAACAAATCGCTATTCGCCAGTAACTAGCCACTAGTTTGTGATTGTGTCGTCACGAACGTAATTGACTTTGTTTATTACAAATAAATAGACCATAATACATGTATATAATGGATAAATTCGTTAAACGTACCGCAAGTTTGTCAAGTGAATCTAATGATTTCCAAGAAGAAGCAAAGTCAACGAAGAAAAAACCTAAGCTTGTTAATCGAAAATATGATGAGAGCTATGTAAGTTATGGCTTTATATATTGCGGAGACGAATCATGCCCAATCCCAAAATGTCTTGTTTGTGGAGAAACTTTGGGCAATAATTCGATGGTGCCCAGTAAACTTTTACGACATTTAACTACTAAACACCCATCGGTGGCTCAAAAAGACAAAGCCTTTTTCCAACGTTTGAAAGACCAGTCTAAGAAACAGGTAACTCTCATGAGTTCGTCTTTCAAAACATCAGACAAAGCGCAAAAAGCAAGCTACGTGATCGCTAACATGCTAGTTAAATCCAAGAAGCCTCATTCTCTTGCTGAAACTTTAATTTTACCTGTCTGCAAAGAAGTTGTCAAGATTATGATTAGCCAAGAAGCCGCTAAGGAAATCGAAAAAATACCTGCGTCAGCAGATACGATCTCACGTCGCATTAATGATATTTCTAGCGACATTGAATCAACGTTAATTGAAAAATTAAGACTTAGTGGAGTTTTTGCGCTACAAGTCGACGAGTCTACTGATATCAGTGGTCACGCGCATCTCATATCAAATGTGAGGTACACTGACGGATATGAAATAAAAGAGGACTTTTTATTTTGTCTGCCACTACTTGGTTATACCACTGGAGAAGAAATATTCAAAGTAACAGACCAGTACTTCAGTGAGCATAATTTGGAATGGCACAACTGCATAAGTATTTGCACAGACGGAGCAGCAGCTATGACAGGAAAAATTAGGGGATTTATAACCAGGGCTTCCGAAAAAAACCCTAATATTAAAAATTTACATTGCTTTTTACACAGGGAAGCACTGATGACGAAATCTCTGCCTGATGAATTATTGACTGTCCTACAAGAAGTCGTCAAAATTGTCAATTACATCAAGTCGCGACTGCTGAACTCTCGTCTGTTTAATGCAGTGTGTCAGGAAATGGGATCAGATCATCAGTCACTTCTGTTTCATACAGAAGTACGATGGCTTTCTCGCGGAAAGGTGCTTTCTCGGATTTACGAGCTAAAAAATGAGACCCAGACGCTTTTAGAGGCCCAGGGTTCAGATTTTGCTTCTTTGTTTAAAAATGAAGAATGGGTAGCAAAACTTGCATATCTGGCGGACATATTCGCTCATTTAAATGAGCTCAACAAAAAAATGCAAGGCAGGAATTCTAATATTTTAACGTCATCGGACAAGATTGAAAGCTTTCGCGCTAAGTTGGTGTTATGGATCAGCCATGCTACCAATGGTAGTAATGAAATGTTCCCAAATGTCATGGCTGCCGATTCAGAAAAAAAAGTGCAGACTTTGATAGTGAAACACTTGGAGCTATTAGCAGAAAAAATGAACTCTTATTTTCCTAAGTCTGATCTGCAACCTATGGACTGGGTACGAAATCCATTCTCAGATAGCATTTCCCTTGGACACTTACCGATAAACGAGCAGGAAGAATTCATGGAGCTAAAAACTGATCGGACATTAAAACTAAAATTTTCCGAAACAGAGCTAGCACATTTTTGGCTGCATATAAAAAATGAGTATCCACTACTTTCAAAGCGTGCTATTGCAATTCTTTTACCATTTGCCACGACCTACTTATGCGAATTGGGGTTTTCAACTCTCACGACGATTAAATAAAAAAAAAGAGAACGCCTGAGGACGATCGACGAAGAGATGAGAGCAGCCTTATCAAAGATTGCTCCAAATTTTGATCGCCTGTGCTCAGTTAAGCAGGCTCACATTTCTCATTAAACATATTTTCATATTATATTGATTTTAATAATAAATAAATATTAAATAAACATTGGTTTTTTCTTTGGTGTACCTCTAAAATTTCTTGATTTGATAGGTGTACCTTGAACACAAAAAGTTTGCGGAACACTGGCCTAGAGGGTCCAAGGCTTGGTTAGTTATTTCTCTCCATTTCTTGTTCATTACTTTTCTTTTCCAGTCACTAATATTCATTTGCTTGTCTTCTTCCTTGTTCTTCCATCTCTTTCTTAGCCTTCCTCGACAATTCTTACCAGCGTACATAAATCAAACAAGTAGAGACACTCACTGTCGGTTCCTTTGATGTCAAAATACCGATTTGGATGACCTTGAACGGCTCGTGGGGGGTACTTTCCGATGGTACTAACAGATGGCACCACTACTTTAACACATATGATTGGTAGCAGAGCTAGTAACTGGCTCTGATTGGTAGAATTTTGTGCTGCCATCTGATAGTCAAGCTTAGAAATACCCCCCGAGTTACTGTCCAGGCACTCTAGACAGGTTTCAACATTTGGCTTGAGTGTCTCCACTTGTTTGATTTATGCATATATCTAGTACTTACTATATTGCTAGCGGCTATGAGTGGGAAACTGACCGATGAAGTGAGACACACAACCAACTCCTTTATGTATACGGTGAGCTGTGCTCAAGCGCGGCGGCGTCGTCCGCCCAATGGGGAAGTGGTCAAGTTTAAAATTCGCTTCTAAAGGCGGAGTTCGAATTCTCACGCATGCGCACGAGACGCGTTATACTCTAAGTGAGACTATGTCGGCGCCGTAATGTTTTCTGAAGTTTCCAGGCCCTACCAGCAATATATGTGTATTATATATATGGATTTATGTACGCTGATTCTTATCCCCAATGCTACACATTAATAGTTTCCTTGGCAACCTTTGTTTCACCATTCTTGTTACTTGAACTATTCATTTAAATCTTTGGGTTTTACTATTCCTATAATGTTTCGTTCCTTATACAGTTCTTTCAGCTCTTAATTTGTTCAGCTTTTCCACGTGTTATCAACTTTCTTTTCACCATAAATCCTCTGAAGTATCTCTTGTAGCTCATCCATGCTTCTTGTTAAAATTGTAATATCGACCGCATATGCCAAGACTTGATATTTTTTTATGGTGTAGTAATCCTGGTCTATTAATAGTGGCTTCTCTTGAGGCATTTTCTAGCACATAATTGAATAAAACTGGCAAAAGGGTCTCCTTTTGCTTTTGCTTTGCTAATTTTTTTACAAATCCCTAATTCCACTAGTATCTTATAAACATGTAGTTCGGTCCTTACCACCTTATCAGACACTTGCTTAAGTCTATTAGAGTATGTTGGTTTCTTTTGGTTCTTCAAAACCTTCTGCCTAGATTTTCTTTAGCATAAATATTTGATGGACTACCTCTTTTTATAGAGTGCTAAGGTCTACACATTACCCTTTTGCTGTGTGTGACGTAATAATTTTCTCTCTTTATTTAACAATAAGAAACTGAACGAAACAAAAAATCTGCAGTTTTTGGTCATGTCTGCTTTAAGTATGGCTTGTTTAATAATACTGTCGATATGACATTTGTCGAAAATGACAGTAACATAACGCGCAATAACAAGCACGCGAGCAAGCCCGAAATCTTATTGTAAGCGTTAGAGACTTCTCGAAGTGGAGGAACGTCGGATTACATAGGTCAAGAATGTCTTGATTTGAATAATGTGCTATTTAGAGCATCTTTTACATTAAAGGTTAGCTATATGTCAAATTCATTCTAAAGTCTACTATCTGCGATCTAAATCATCTTTGGGTAATGTGTATAGACTTTATGTTACTATAGTTCACACACTGCATTTTATCTACTTTTTATGGATCGGGCATAGTATTGCTTTTATTCGCTCTTGGCATCTCTTTTTCTAACCAGATGTTTTATTAACTCTTTTATTTCTTGTATCAGTTTCTTACTCCCAAATTTAAACAATTCTGCCATCATTTCATCACTTCTCGGGATTTTATTTTGTTTAAGGCTTTCGATAATTTCTTTAATCTCTCAGGTGGTGGGTGGCTCATCTACATTTTCTTTTCTCTGTTCCTCTTCTTCTATATCTGCCTTCTCTCCGTCTTCATTTAACAGCTCCCCAAAGTATTAATTTCATCTTTCCAGTACCTTCTCCTCGTCTGCTATTAATTCATCTTTTTTATTCTTGTAGAATACTGCATTTGGCTAGTATCCTTGTTTTTTGTTCTTATAAGATTGTATAGTGCTCTCATTTTTTACTTCCTTTTACAATAAAAGAAGTATTGAATTCACCCCAAAAATTCGAAATTGAGTTTTCAACAGATCTTCACGTTTTCGAGTCCTCTGATCCCAAAAAACATATTTTTTTTCATTGGTCTGTCTGTCTGTCTGTGTGTCTGTCTGTGAACAGAATATCTCAAAAACGGAAAGAGGTATGGCGTTGAAACTTCATATATAAGTTTTGTGTACTATGTAGATGCGACAGCAAGCTTTTGAAGAAAATCGCATTACCGCAAGTAGGTGTTTACTCTTGTGATTTTTCAGTTTTTTTCGATTTTTTCAAAAACGGCTCTAACGATTTTTTTTAAACTTTACATTTTTCTTACATTTTTAATGTGTATTGATGTGAGATAGGTGATTTTCCAGTTGAATACTTCTAAAATGGGATTATTTTGTTTTTTTTCTATTTGTTTTATTAACTCCTATTTTAAATAGAACACCCGGTATATTATTGCATTTTTGAATTCAGCTTAAAATTCTAGAGAAAATTTGTCTCTTGAACTAACTCTATTTTGTACCGTTTTTGTAAAATTTCTAATTTTTGAAAATTTTTGACAAATGCTTCAAAATTAAAAATAAAATTTTTGGCTAATTATAAGATCACTGTAAAAGGAAGTTGTGTGCGTGTATCACACCAGATTTTTTCTTCTTGAATTAGTTCTTGAGCTTCCTCAGTAATTCTTCATGATTCCTTCTCTTCTTTTCTCTTAATGTTTTTGCACAGTTTCTTTTGTTTCTTATGTTCGTGTTTCTTCTTCTGTTTCTGCTGTAATCATTTTTAATCTTACATTGTTTTTTTTTTTACATTCTATGTTAAACCATTCCTCGAACTAGCTGTACATTTTTTGGCACTTTCTTTTAGAACATTTTTGATTCCCATACGTCATGAATATTGTTAGTTTCATTTATATTCTTATTTTTTTGGTACCACTTCTTCATATTTTATGTTCTTTCCTTCTCCCTTTCTAAACTCATCACCTCCCTCTTTCCTTTTTGGCCATTTCTTTTATTTTCTTCATTGATATAACAGGACACAGGACACATTCTTATTTCTACCATATAATGGTCAGACCCTATATTTGGGCCTCTATAACTCTTAACATTTTTAATATTAAATATGAATGTTTCTTGTTTCAGCAACATTCACCGAACAACTACATGGGTCGCGAGTGGTGGTTCTGCATGTTCCTGTACTTTGAGGGCAACGTCGGGGGGCCTGTTCCTAGACAGTGGCCTGACTGGCCTCTTCCCTGGCCCCGCCGGTTCCAGTCGAAGAGCCGAGAGAGTTAGTGAAGTGCCGGGGGACAGTTTCAAATCTTATACATGTGAATTATGTGATAAAAGTAACGCGTAGCGCCTTATGTGACTTCAAAGACGTATTCCTCATAATATAATCGGTGTATATATTTTAGATGTGGTAAGTCAGCTTAGAACTTTTTTAACAAATATGAATCTTTTCTACGATCTGATTTCTGTAGTTTTAATTGCTTAAGGGAGATTACTCTAGTAGTATAATTGTGCAAGGAATCTCTGATGTTTAATTGAGTGTCTCTGAGGGCACCAATTAAGTGCTAGCTTAGATTCTCGGATTCTTGCGGCTCAATTTTAGTCGTGTTACTATTGTTTTTCGAATGTAGCGTTTTTCCAATTAGTACGTGTAATGGGATTCAAAATTTAACCTATTGTTTTCTGTACACAGAACTCGTTATACAAACTTTTAAAATAGGTAAGCCTGTAAATGGTTTTGTTTTTGTCGAGTTTTGTGAAAAAAATAATAATTAATTATACAGTCTGGTAAAGGTGTTACCGGAATTTGATTAGTGCAAGTTGGACGAAGAAGTGCAGTGAGCTTTGGATTCGATTACATGTAGTAAACTCAGGTGAAACTTTTGATTTCCTGCAATTCTTGTAGTTAGTTATGTAGGCACTGAACATTTCAACTCGATGACTGTTTTTTCGTAATTTTAAGACCTGCCATTGGTGTTTCATCCGCCTTCGAGGCGCTAAAATGTGGATACAATAATAGTGTTACCTACCCATCGCTAGTGTATCATAGCTACTCAAAAGTCTAAATACAAAGGAATTGCCATTGTTTGTGATACAATTTCTAAAACCTACTCTTTGTAGCATTTTGTGAGCGACACTTAGATCTGACGGTTACTATTGTTTCCTCAGCTAGAATGTAACTGCAAGTAAACTGGTTTGACATTTATGAAATCCTAGACTTATACAATGTCCGAATTACTATAGCTCGAGTAGAACATCGGAGCCCTTACATGGTGAAAATGGCAAAAAAAGTCTGACTCTTTTCTATATTTGCAAACACTGATAGATTGTTAGTTTTCTAAGCAGAGCTTTAACTGATCGTTGTATGATTTGTAAGAGAAAGCCGATGGTTGTTTATGTTTGGCCTTGGTTGCTTTCGAAACTTAACATTCCTTGTATTTTAAGGGGTTTAAAATGTACCCCTTGGTGTCCCCTTATAGTGTGCCAAATTATTATTGAATTAAATTATGTGGTGAACCATTGAAACTTAACATTGTTTTAACAAAAAATGTCCAAATGTAAACAATCACAGATCCAAGGGTATCTACATGTTTTATCCTTCCAATAGGGAACCGTTAGCGTTTTAGTAATAGAGAAGAGCTAGTTTTTTCAACTGTAACAGCAACAGCCAGTGTAAGATTTTGTAATCACGAAAAGCGAGACTCAAATGTAGTTAAGACCCTGCATATCTAAACTTTTTGTGATTCACAAAAAACAACCCACATACAAAGATATTTATTGATGTATATTGATGTTGATCTGGTTATTTATAAACATTGTTATAATAAAGAGGTATTTTTAAAGACGACTTGTGTATTCTTAATCTTGTAATTTCTTCCTGTTTCTTGAGAAGTCCTAGCAGAATACTACAAGGAATTGAAGAAACGGCTTCCACGTACAGACCATCATTATAAAATGGAAATTTCGTTTTTTCATTTTCATATTTGTATAAAATAAAAAAACAATTTGTTAATTTTTTACGGTACTTTCTTTTAATAAGTTTGGCTGCAGTTATAAAGATCCTTTTCAGGTAAAAGGGATCCCTTGCGAACTAGATTTGTATTTACATAAGAAAAATCGATATACAGTGTGTCCCCGGATTGAGTTCACTATAGGTATAATTGACAAAAAATTTTACAATTTTATTTTAATGTTTTGGGATTCCGCCCTGCTTAGTCTGAAGAGAATTTTAAGAATATTTACAGTTTTTGAAAACACAAGTTAGCCTTGACAGTGAAGCAAAAACTATTTTCTTTTCAGGTAAACTACCCTTTCTGTTCATGATACGGCAAAATTTTACCAAGAAAAGTTGTTCAGAATGATAAATTATGGCCCTATACAAAATTTCAGGAAGATCTACCTACTTAAATTAAACCGTTAAAATTGTACCTATTTATTAAAAATTACGGTTTGATTTAAGTAAGTAGAACTTCCTGAAATTTTTTATGGGGCCATAATTTCCCATTCTGAACAATTCTTCTTAGTAAAATTTTGCCGTATTATAAACAAAAAAGGTAGTTTACCTGAAAAGAAAATACAATAGTGTGTCCCAGGATTGGTTACAAGAGGTGAGATACCTAAAAATTTTAGAATTTTATTTTAAGGTTCTGTCTGGGATTCGGTCCTGCTTGGTTTGAAAAGAATTTTAAGAATATTTTCAGTTTTTGAAAAACAAGTAGGCCTTGGCAGGGAAGCGAAAACTATTTTATTTTCAGGTAAACTACGCTTTTTGTTCATGATACGGCAAAATTTTATTAAGAAAAGTTGTTTAGAATGATAAATTACGGCGCTATGCAAAATTTCAGAAAGATCTGTTGACTTAGAAAACACCGTTATTTTTTAGATAATTGTATTTTATTTTCAGGTAAACTACTTTTTTTGTTCATGATACGGAAAAATTGCATTAAGAAAAGTTGTTCAGAATGAGAAGTTGTGACCCTATACAAAATTTCAGAAAGATCTGTTGACTTAGATGAAACCGTCATTTTTAATAAATGCAATTTGTTTAATCTAAAAAATAACGGTTTAGTCTAAGTCGACAGATCTTTTTGAAATTTGGTACAGGGCCATAATTTTTCATTCTGAACAACTTTTATTAATACATTTTTTCCGTATCATGAACAAAAAAAGTAGTTTACCTGAAAATAAAATACAATTATCTAAAAAATAACGGTGTTTTCTAAGTCAACAGATCTTTCTGAAATTTTGCATAGCGCCGTAATTTATCATTCTAAACAACTTTTCTTAATAAAATTTTGCCGTATCATGAACAAAAAGCGTAGTTTACCTGAAAATAAAATAGTTTTCGCTTCCCTGCCAAGGCCTACTTGTTTTTCAAAAACTGAAAATATTCTTAAAATTCTTTTCAAACCAAGCAGGACCGAATCCCAGACAGAACCTTAAAATAAAATTCTAAAATTTTTAGGTATCTCACAGTCAACAGATCTTTCTAAAATTTTGCATAGGGCCGTAATTTATGATTCTAAACAACTTTTCTTAACAAAATTTTGCCGTATCATGAACAAAAAGGGTAGTTTACCTAAATAGAAAATAGTTTTTGCACATTTTTCATGGCCGACTTAATTTCTAAAAATTAAAACTCTGCTTAAAATTGTTTTCAGACCAAGCAGGGCGGGATCCCAAAACATTAAAATAAAATTGTAAAATTTGTTGTCGATTATACCTATAGTGAACTCAATCCGGGGACACACTGTATATAAACCAAGGTAAGTAATTGCAATTTCCATTTAATTATTTTAACTATGCCACATAATTGAGAACCCAATCTAAAAAACACTGTAACTGAAGTTCACCCAAACCAACATCTGTTAAAAGTTCTCTGAGCAGTTCAACTGTTAAAATTGGGGGGATAATAATTGCTCAACACATTGCTGTTTTTGTACATCTTTTTAATTTGATTCGGTTGTGAAAGTTAGTTATCCTTGTGTGCCTTGTTTACTCGTTCGGATCAAAGTTATATACATCAAAATGTTCATTATTTCTGTGGATATTTCAACATGAAGAGCTAATAAATACTTCTATGCTAAACTATGAAATCTACTCTTATTTCCTGGTTTACAATGAGCATTGAAGAAAATTTTTTTTTTACTTGCTCTATAGAAAATGATATTTTTCTCCCTAATTTGAGGGTGCAAAGGATGCCTTTTGTTACGACATAAACGCGCCTTTATGACACGAAATTAACTAGTCAATTGACTAGCGCGTAAAATGACTCGTACCGGGAAAGAATTACACAGGTCTGCTGCCCCAACCCGTAACAAAAAGGGGTGCCGACTTCACTCAGAGAGATGGGGTGGTCCACTAAGAGACTAATCAGGGCAACGGCCTAATAAAAGAAAAACATGTTAGATGCCAAGGCGCCATCCCTTTCCTAATAGGGGAAATACACAGGTGAGCCCACTAAGAAAAGTGGAAGCAAATGATTACATCTTCTAATTTCAACCTTGGCAGTTCTTGGTCAATGGAACCACAAACAACAGCGTTGAACTTACCTTTCGGGAAAACTCCTTTGCAGCTTTCTAAATCCCTTTTACACGTTCGCATGCAATTGACATAAACAGCAAAGAGAAAAGCATAGTTAATTGAAAATGAACTATATTAAAAATATGTAAGTAAACATTTGTTCAATAATTAAATGTAACAAAATGGGTTATAGTTCAGAGAAATTCGACATTACCCTTCGGAAAAATTCCTGGAAAGCTCAATTTTGGTATGAATCTTGATATTGCGGTTCTAAATAAAATGTCAAAAGTCCGCAAAAATTTTTACGAGGGGTCAAAGGTCACTAGAAGCGGTTTTTCGTGAATATCTCGTTAACGGTCACTTCTATAGAAAAAATATTAATTATAAAATTTGTAGCTTACGAAATTTCTTACAAAAAAGATATCATGACTTTTATTTGTAGAAGTAACCGTTTTGGAGATAATTCAATTTACAGAATTGAAACCTTTTCCACACCATCTTCCAGGTAGAGTATAAGGTGCGTTTTTTTTTCATGTGGTATCCCCAAGTAGGCCTAATCTACATTTATAATCAACTTTGTCCATATGTCCATTTTGTACATATACATTATTTTTATTTATTTATTTATTTATTTAATTCGCACTCAGCCAACAGCCGTTAGGCCAATTATAGGCGTCGCTGTGCAGTTATGGTCATAATGTCATAATTGTTTCGTTAGTTATAACAATAATCAAAAAAATATCAAAGCTGCAGAACAACGTCGTCGATGTGCAAAAGTTTCTTCATCCTCTGAAATTCTCTTTGATGGATCCATGATTTTTCGAACGATTCAAGAAAAATTGTATGGGAATGCAAACAAGCATCGATTCATTTCTATGTTATGCGAAAAATTTGAAGCTGCTAATGTCAATGTAAAACAAGCTCAAAATAATGCTGATGATGCTCATCATTGAAATAACAATCGAAGAATCCGATAGAAGAACAAGTATTGTTATAGGTGAAGACGTAGACTTATTAATAATACTGATTGCACGAACCCCTGTTGATAGAATCATTTATTTTTTTAAACCTGGAAAAGCGCAAAAATAGAAACAAAAATGTATTCTTCACAAAATTTGAAGTCATATCCAAAGTGTCAAGATCATATTCTATTATTACATGCAATGACAGGTTGCGACACTGCTTCAGCAATTTTTAAGAAAGGTAAAATAAATGTCTTCAAATTATTTGAAAAAAAATAAGGAATTAATAAATTTGCCTCATTTTTACTAAGACAGAATGTTCTCCAGACGTGATTCTCAACAATATAGAATTGGTTTTCTCCTGGCTATATATAAGGCCCCAGTAAAAGAAGTATCTATTGATACTCAGTAGTTATATCCCTAGTGCATTCTGTATATTCGAGTATTTCTCGAGAACGGGAAGCGTTCGAGAGAAATACTCAAATTATACAGAATGCACGCGGGGAAGAAATTTCATTCTTTGTATACCACATTATTCCTTTTAAAAGAGTTTTCAGTTTTCTTTCTGAAATATCTTGTATACCTAGCTGGTTTGGTTTTCTTCCCACAAATACTAGATATTGCACTAGTGCAAATACCCGGGTATTGCACTAGTGCAAAATATTCGCTGTATTCGACTCTTGATTGGTTCAAATTTTGAAAATTGATTGATGGGATTGGTTTATATTATCTGAGGGGAATAGTCACTTATAATACCATGAGTAGTCAAAGTTATGTCGAATATTTTTGCTGTGGTATCACGAATGTCCATTGCGATTAGGTTCGATTAGGACGAGTGCGCTAGCACGAGTCCTAGTCCCAAGCGCAATGGACATGAGTGATACCACCGCAAAAATATTCTACTTAACTTTGACTAAGAATGGCATTCGAGGGACTATTCAATGAACCAAACTACTTTTTCAAATTAGTTTTCAGTAAATCTAGCAACAAATTACGAAATTTCTATAGTAACAGAACACTAATATTGACTTTTTCTAATACAAATCACATTTGTTTAAAATATTCACTATACCACTAGTGAAAATTGTCGATTATTTTCACTAGTGAAAATTGTCAATATAGTTCATTTTTATTGGATCAAAGACGTAAAATCTTGTATTTTTATTGGACAGTTTTTGATAGATGACAAGTGAGTTGAATAGTCACAGATATTCAACTTCTGTAAAATCTACACGGCTCAAAAAACCTGTTCAATTATCTATTCTTCCGCCAATACCTAGTGCTGCAGGGCAACATTTATATCTGGTCTATTACCAGTTTCAAATATGGCTAGGTAACGAGCTTACTCCTGAAGACTGGTGATGGACGTTAAGGGATAACATTTCGGAGCCAATTCCACCTGCTCCAGACATTCTGCTGAATACTGTTTTTTGTAATTGCACCAAGGGATGTAGCTTAAACTGTGGCTGCAGAAAAGTTGGTTGATATGGTTCACCAGTTTGTGGTAATTGCCAAGGTCAGTCTTGCTTAAATGTAACACCCGATATAAATGACGCCGACTCCACTGAAGATGTAGATCCATCGCGTTTCCTGACCGAGTCTATGGAGATACAGAAGACACAAGAAGAAGAAGAAGATGATGAAGAGGAAAGCATACAGATTGAAATAGAGTCTGAAGATGAATATTAATTATTGAGATTAATAACTTCTGTTTTGAATCCAAAATCGATTAATGAACAAGTTCATTCTAATTTTTTTTAAAATAAACATTTTTCAAACAAACAGAAACGTGGATTAAGCCTACTGGGGAAACCACATAAAAAAAACGCACTTTGTACTCTACCTCAAAGGTGATGTGGAAAAGAGTGCACGTTTCATGAGAAACATAATGGTTTAAATCCTGTAAATCAAATTATCTCCAAAACGGTTGCTTTTACGAATAAAAGTCGTGATATCATTTTTGTAGGAAATTTCGTAATCTACAAATTTAATAATTAATATTTTTTTCTGTAAAAGTGACCGTTAACAAGATATTCACGAAACACCATTTTTGGTGACCTTTGACCCCACGTGAAATTTTTAGCGGCACTCGGATCGATGGGGACTTTTGACATTTTGTTTAGAACCACAATATCAAAACTCATACCAAAATCCAGCTTTCCGGGAATTTTTTCGAAATTTTGTCTAATTTCTCTGGACTATTAGTAAAGCTTTGGTTTCCTAAAAAAGCGGTGCCGTTATGTAGCGGCTGTTATATGTCGTTATGCGGCGGCATCTTTATGCGGCTGTCTTAATGGTGACCAAGCTACAGTTTCCTAGTCTCAAGTATTTACTCGAGTAGTGTGACGTAGAGCGGTGGAAAATTGACGATTTAGACATAGCATTATTAGTATATTTGGAAGATGAGGAGTCATGAAAACCAACGTTTGGAGGCGAGCATGATGTTTCAAAACTGTGCTACAGAGGATGCATTTAAAATTTTTGTGAATCGTCATCTGCACTGCAATGATGAAAAGTTCAGGCAATACTTTCACCAATATTGTTTGATTATGTACTCGACCACAGAAGAGATGATTTAACTTCTAAACCATATAATAGATACAAAAAGCCCATATGTCCAGAAGAAAAGTTATGTATACGTGTGAGGTAAGTACACTGAATTACAAACAATTTGGTGCTTTTTTAGCTGTAATATATAATTAAGGCTTATAAAAGTAAAAAATAAATAAATAAATGTAACGTTTTATAATAATATATTGAATTACAATAAATTATAATAAGATATTGACTTACATATTGAAAAAAATGGCCTTGGTCATTTAAGGTAAAAATGTTGTTTTTTGTATGATTAACTTGATAAGAGGCTTCCACGAATGGGGCCCCCAATTAATCCGCTGCGAATTCCGGTTCAATGGGATTGCCGGGAACTGCCACTTAATAACCCTGACTTGGGTTCAGTTATTTGTTGGAGTGAAACAAGACTTAACAAACACGAGTATATTGAGTAACAACGATTACAAACGTCACTGATGGACTGATGGTTTTTTACAAAAGCTTCAACTGTTGTGACACGCTTGGATTGGCCACGCGAAAATAGCGAATTGCGCGTAACCGTAACACAAAACAACCTGGAAACGTCTTTACCAGGGAGTTAGAACGACCGCAACCCAGCACAAAGCATAGCTGACCTTGCTTACTCGAAATTCTGTATCTAACTGACGCTGAATTTACAACGAGCCGAACTCGCAAATTCATCAAGGAGGGGCAAGCTCAAACACTATTGGCTGAGGCGACCCTGCGTAGCCAATCGGAGCGTCGCACGTAGGAATAAGTACTTATTCTAAGAATCTTAATGCTAAGCTCTCTCAATGAGGCAATTGAACGAAATCCATAAACCCATGATTCCCAAATATGCTAAGTCGGCTTAAGTTCTAGTAGAAAATGTATCCATCCGCTTAAAAGCCATTAAGGGAAGCTTACAAATTCCTTTCCAATATTAACAGAGGCAAACAAATACGGCAAGATGCAAATTTGACTTTACCACGACCTTTGAATGAGATAGAACAGTTATGAGTTGAATTACATGATTAATTATAATCAAAAAGGTTTTGATGCACGCATCTGTGTGAATCAAACATGCCGCCCCCGAAGTGCCGACTATGGCACGACGTGATTAAATCCCAAAATTAAACTGAAATCTAACGCTACCAAATAATCAAATGCATAACAAGAACTAATGACAGATGATAATCCAAGAGCCTTACAGATAACTTACAACTAGCATGAATACAAGCAAAGAAACAACTAAACCTAGCAAAATGTTCAATTAGCGAAAACTACCAACTAAGAGCAAAGTCAACGTTTATTGCCCTTGATCGCAATGATCGTCTTTGGGTAGGATGTACACTTTACGCACTGAGCGTTTCAGGAGATTCCCTCGGGAATCGCGCACCTGCACCACACGCACAACACCATCCGCTCCTGGATATGTGGCCGAGATGATTGCCAGTGGCCAACGGTAGCTTGGAGATGCCTCGTCGTGGACGAGTACCACGTCGCCCACCTGGGGGGCTAGAGAAGTGCTGGAGGACTTCCACTTAGGCCGGCGCTGCAGGAGGTGGAGGTAGTCCCGGGACCAACGATCCCAAAACTGCTGGGACAGCCGCTGGACCAGCCCATAGCGGCTGAGACGATTTTCCGGTATGTCCTGGAGTTGGGCTTCCGGAAACGAAGTCAGCTTCCGACCGATCAAGAAGTGGGCAGGAGTAAGGACTTCGGGGAATGAGGCGTCGGTAGGGAGAACACAGAGTGGACGGGAATTTAGTATCGCCTCCACTTGAGTCAGCATGATGTAATACTCAACGAAAGTTAACTTTGCATTGCAAGATATTCGCCTTAAATAATATTTCAATGACTTTACCCCCGCTTCCCAAATGCTGCCAAAGTGCGGAGAGCGTGCCGGAATAAAATTCCACTTAATGCTATATTTCGACAATTCCTCCCTTATGCATTGCTCACTAGAGCCTGACAGGATATTTTTTAATTCCGATAACTGATTTCTGGCACCGGTGAAACTGGAATAGCGCCAGAAAAGTTCAAATTCTGGGACGCGATGATGAAGAGTGGCCACTACTGCACTACTGGGCGCGACTCTTGGGCTGCTAGCTCACCCGAATCAATTTTAACGGGCTGGGGTTTTAAGTCCGCCTGTGACAAAAGCTCTGGCTCGTGCCACCACAAGCGTGAGTTGAGTAACTCCTGGGGTAACATTCCCCTGCTAATTATATCGGACGGGTTGCAATTTGTACGCACGTGAAACCATTCTTCTCTATTGCTTAGTTCGTGAATCTCGGACACCCGGTTCGCGACAAACGTCTTCCAATTACTCGCATCCTTATTTATCCAGTGCAGAGTTATGGTGGAGTCCGACCAATAGTACACGCGGTCAAATTTAAATGCGGAGGAATCGAGTATAGTTTTAATCAAACGAGCCAACAGTAAGGCTGCGCAAAGCTCCAGACGAGGCAAGGATATTGTTTTTAATGGAGCGACCCTTGACTTAGCACAAAGCAAATTGGTGGTGACATTACCGCGCGCGTCAACGCAACGTATATACACGGCGCACCCATAGGCTACAGAACTCGCGTCCGCAAATCCGTGGAGATCTATCGAATTTATGTCATCGCAAATTACCCGCCTCGGAATTGTCAATGAGCCCAAAGCGCGTAATGAAGAATGGAGTTCGTCGTATCTGGAGCGCATCTCCATGAGCACCGTTTCGTCCCATGACAACTTCAACTGCCAAAGCCGTTGCACGAGAAGTTTCAAAGTTAGAACGCTTGGACCAAGTAGTCCCAAGGGATCGAATACTTGAGCCATACTAGAGAGTATAGCCCGCTTGGTAACTGATTTGCAACAGCTAGGGTTCACTCTGTAACTTAGCACGTCCCGCCGAGTATCCCAAAAAATGCCGAGAGTTTTCTCCGTGGCGTCTTCCGTCAAAGAAATGGGCTCTACGCTGCCGCGATCCACACCAATGGCGCTAGCTACTTCACTGTCGTTGGATGCCCACTTTCGCAATTCAAACCCGTACCCCGACAAAGCGCTACTAATTTCGAATTGCGTTTTTATGGCTTCCGCCCTATTTTCAAAACCAGTCAGTAGGTCATCTACATAAAAATCCCGGCTAATTCTTAATGAGGCCTCTGGAAGCGACGCTTCGATTTCCTGGGCGATTTGTATCAAGCACCTAGTTGCTAGGTACGAGGCTGATTTAGTACGGTAGGTGACCGTTAATAATTTGAAGCATTTTACCGCTGAGGTTTTGTCGTCACGCCATAAAATTAATTGGTATTGCGTCTGCGAGGGGTCCACGAGGATTTGCCTATACATTTTGGCGCAATCTGCTTTCAGCACGTACTTGAATTGCCTAAAGCGACAAAGAATTGCAAACAACGACTGCTGGACTACTGGGCCCTTATGTTGAAGGTCGTTAAGCGATACTCCGGAGGAGGACGCACAACTGCCGTCAAAAACAACGCGATGCTTGGTCGTTGAACTGTCCTCCTTTATGACTGGCAAATGTGGCAAATAACAGCGAGGATGAGGAAGGCTCGCTTCGTCGTCCACCTTGCTCAAGTGACCAAGCGACTCGTATTCTTTGAGAAATGCGGAATACGCGGTTTTCAACTCGGGATTTTTTGACAATTTGTTTTCTAATGAATAGAAACGCTTTAACGCTATACCGCGCGAGTCTCCCAGCGATGGAGCATCTTTCCTGAAAGGTATGCTCACGATGAACCTACGCGGCTCCGACGACGCCCGTTTCGTAGTCGATTGAAAATGGTCTTCGCAAAATTTTTCATCAGCAGAGAGTTGGCCTGCTGAACCGTAAGCCCCCTCGATTTCCCAAAATCTCTGAATGCCGTGCTCGATGCCGGCTACACTTAAATGAACTCTATTTGAAAGAATGAGCGCTCGATTTTCGACATTCATGTTTCCGCCTAAAACCCAACCAAAAAGAGTTTTTGTTAAGAATGGCTTCTCTGGGCCCAATTTCACCTGTCCCTGACAGAGCACTTGCCAAAAGACATTCGCGCCTAATAAAAGATCAATCTTTCCCGGTGTATTACAATCTGAATCGGCTAGCACAATGTTTGGTGGGATCTTCAAATCCCTCAACGAGAAAGAAAGGACCGGCAGAGGGTCCGTAATTTTGTCTAACACAACACAGCTCAAAATGTCCTCGTATTTCCCGTTGCGGGAGCGGATTCGAACGTTTGCTCTGAATTCAGCGTTCAGAGCCCTGGCACCAACACCCGACAGTGAGGTGACATTACCTCGTTTCTCAATTTTCAAATTTTGACACAAGTCGGCGCTAACTAAGTTAAGTTGGGATCCGGGGTCCAAAAGAGCTTTTGCCCGGGAAAACGACCCGGAGGATCCTTCTACGAATACGCTAACCGTGGACAATAAAACTTGCGCTGGCGCCGCGATTGCAGGACGGCTACAAGCTGCTGAAACGGATGCGACGGGTGCCTCGCTCGGGGCGACGGCCCCGACCTCCCGCGTGCCGCTGCTGGTTTCTGGCGGTCCAGGACGCGGCGACGGAATATTTTCGTGCGCGTCACGCTTTGGACGCAAACACAGTAAAGTATGGTGCTTTTTTCTGCATACGCGGCATCTCGACGATGTGCATTTTACCACGAAATGTCCGGGCTTGAGACAATTGTTGCATAGTTTCAAACGACGCGCCTCTTCGATACGAGCGCTAACCGACAATTTTGAAAAAGATTCGCAAGCGCTAATCGAATGATTACTATTTTTGCAAAAATCACAAGAGTGATTACCTTGCTCTCTGGCTACATGAGCGCGTGCATGACCTTTTTGCTCGGATCCCTGACTTCCCAAACTCGAACCTATTTTCGCAGCTTCCAGCGAACCTAATAAGTGACTTTTGCTCTCTAAAAAATCTAACAACTCTCGCAAAGTAGGAAATTGTCCGGCATGTTTGTATAATTCCCAGTCAGTCTGCATTGCTGAGCTGAGCTTCGAAACTATGATGTGTATTAGTATGGTGTCGACTGTGGGTTCCCCGTACGCCTTTAAAATTTCCAAAATTCTAACTACACTATCGAGCAGCCTTTGAACAGACGAATGTGAATCCTTTTTTACGCTCTCTAAACTGAATAACGCATTTATGTTTGATTTTACTATCAGCTTCTTATTTTCAAATCGCTTGACTAGGATGTCCCAAGCAATGGTATAGTTATCGTTGGTAACTTTTAACGACGAGATTGAACTAGCAGCTTCTCCCTTAAGGGAAGAAATCAAATAGTAAAATTTCTGAACGTTGGTCAAATTAGCGTTGTTATGAATAAGCGACGTAAAGGAGTCATGAAATTGAACCCAATTCTCGAATTTCCCCGAAAATGAAGGCAAATCTAAGGGTGGTAATCTTAATCCAGCGAGCTCTCCTGAAGGGCCACTTTGCGAAGAATTTTGACCTAGATTCGGTTTTATACCCGGACTGATCTTATTTTTTGATAAGAATTCCTTTACTGCGCTACTAATCTCGCTAAAATGAGTCATAAAAGAGTCGAATTCATTGAAAAGTTCATCAAAGTGTTCAGCGTCGGCCTCCATTAGGCCCTCCATTGACTTCTCATACTCATCCAACAAATTTTGGAAACAACTAAACTCTTCTGACAAGTTGCCGACCTTGTGAGCCTTCACGGGGCTGGACGAAGAAATTCTATGAAATAGAGTTTTGAAACGATCTACTTTGGCTTTTATGAATTTGCAACGAGTGGTTAAAGCACGAGTTTCCGACATGACCGCTGATGTCGAACGAGTTTCCACCATGACTGACACAAGCAAAAAACAACACTAAACGAAGGCGTAATGGAAAAGGACTTACTTTTGATTTGAGAACGCAGTAACTTCTTGACGAACAGAAAACCAACCCGCCGCCGATCGCTGCCGCTTGACGTGGGAACTGGACTCGGTGTAGGCTCTCGATGGTTGAATTTCCTGGTGTTGGGGAAGCTTCTTGACGCTCTCCGACGAAACGATGTTGTAGCAATTGCATCCACCAGCTACTGGAAACTTGTACACTCGTGTTTTTTAGCTTCTTCCAAATCCGGCTCGAAGGACCAATGTTTTTTGTATGATTAACTTGATAAGAGGCTTCCACGAATGGGGCCCCCAATTAATCCGCTGCGAATTCCGGTTCAATGGGATTGCCGGGAACTGCCACTTAATAACCCTGACTTGGGTTCAGTTATTTGTTGGAGTGAAACAAGACTTAACAAACACGAGTATATTGAGTAACAACGATTACAAACGTCACTGATGGACTGATGGTTTTTTACAAAAGCTTCAACTGTTGTGACACGCTTGGATTGGCCACGCGAAAATAGCGAATTGCGCGTAACCGTAACACAAAACAACCTGGAAACGTCTTTACCAGGGAGTTAGAACGACCGCAACCCAGCACAAAGCATAGCTGACCTTGCTTACTCGAAATTCTGTATCTAACTGACGCTGAATTTACAACGAGCCGAACTCGCAAATTCATCAAGGAGGGGCAAGCTCAAACACTATTGGCTGAGGCGACCCTGCGTAGCCAATCGGAGCGTCGCACGTAGGAATAAGTACTTATTCTAAGAATCTTAATGCTAAGCTCTCCCAATGAGGCAATTGAACGAAATCCATAAACCCATGATTCCCAAATATGCTAAGTCGGCTTAAGTTCTAGTAGAAAATGTATCCATCCGCTTAAAAGCCATTAAGGGAAGCTTACAAATTCCTTTCCAATATTAACAGAGGCAAACAAATACGGCAAGATGCAAATTTGACTTTACCACGACCTTTGAATGAGATAGAACAGTTATGAGTTGAATTACATGATTAATTATAATCAAAAAGGTTTTGATGCACGCATCTGTGTGAATCAAACAAGTGTGATTGACTTCATTTGCTGCTGGGCAAAGAACAATTTCTGAACCATTACTCCTAGTGCTTGTTTTATATACTTTTGTGTGAAATATAATAAGTTAGTCCTTGGTCATCCAATGTTTCACTTGTTGCTGGGAAGGCATTGTTTCTGAAAAGATGAAGCTAATTGATGAGCTCGGTCTTGATGATGAATCGTTAGTGTGTCTTGACTCGTCTGAAATACTTTTTAATTCAGCATTACCAACCAACGACGAAATTTGCATCCTTAATTGAACTTGTTCATACCAAGGAAGTTTTTTTACAATTTTTGCTACAGAGTTGAAGAAAAGGTCTGTTTCTTCTAGGGATGGTTGTCAATTCTCGGACCTACTCTTTTGAACCTAGTTCGTTTGCCGGAGTAGGTGCACCTGGTTCGGCGTTCGTTAAAGAGTAGGTCGCCTGATCCGGCGTTCCTTCGACGAATCGAACCGCTGTGCACCTAATCCGAACCGTGCCAGCTCGCGGAGCGGCGGACCTGTAAACGGAATGCCGGACTCTCGCACCTAGGAGTGATCCGTTGTTCCTTCAATGTATCGAACCGTTTTGCACCTAAGTCAAACCGCCCCAGCGCTAAGGAGCGCGGAGCGGCGGAACTGTGGAACGGAATGCCGGACTCTCGCACCTACGAAATGGATCGGATCGCTCATCTTTCTCGGACTGCAAGGACGTCGAATTTGAAATCGGAATGGAAATGACTCGACGCGTTTTGCGCTTTGCAATCGTTCGTAACTAACTAGGAACTGCATAATCTACGCAAGGAATTTCAGATTCGGATTCGGAATTGCGGGATCGTTATGGCAATGCCTCGTGTGTTGTGCCAAAATCATAGACATGGTAAGGTATAAATATAAAAAAGGGAAAACATCTCATATTTTTAAATTGTAATAGACATATTTAATTGTAATAGTTGCCCTGCTAATGCAACCAAAGAAATCTACAATTGAAATCGACGTGCCAGCAATAACTTTCGACCGGAGTGGTCGGATTCAAATCAAAATCACGTCCTCTACATTAACATTTGAGTCATAACATGTAGGTACAGGACCGTCCGAGATCCGACTCCGACCGCTCCAGCGTTTGGCGAGACCTGCAATTTCTCGGTGACCGCGAGCGTAACTGAACCTAGTTTCTTGCACCTAGTTCGGAGTCGGAGTCGGATCAAGTGCACCTGATCCTTTAGCGGAACAGGTTTTACCATCCCTAGTTTCTTCCAATTCTTTTTGAGCAGGAGTTGCTTTTCGCTGAATTATTTTTTTCAGTAACTGCAATCGTACCTCAGAGTGTGTTAATTTTTTCCTTTCTCTCATAACGTTGGCCCCTTTATTATAATCATCATTATTATCTTCGTTACAAAATCAATCAAAATTTCACCATTTTCGCTGGTCCAAATCACGTTTGAACTCATCGTTTCTAATTAAATGTTCACCGCTACACGTGAAAAAACGTTCCACAACTGTTTGTCACCGCCATGACGGCCGTCATTGTATAAACAACGTTTATCTACAGCAGTGTGTAAAATTGCCTTTTAGTTGGCAGTTTTAAGTTTGTAAAACGACTGTTTAATAACATGTTTTTATTAGTCTACGTCGTCAGTAGTAACGTGTTTAAAAGATTTCATTAGGCACGTTGTCAGTAGCAACGTGTTTTAGAATTTTTAAAACACGCAAAATTATGACCGGTTGCTGGTAATCCTAATTTACATTTTTTTTTATATTTACCGTATTTTCTAGATTCTACCGTAGATAAAATATTGTACGATACACATGCGTAAAGCATCTTTAGTCGCTCGCTCACTCGCGTTTTAACTCTACCCCACTCGTGCCTAAAGAGTAGCTTTATGCACTTGTATCGTAAATTACTATTTAGTGACGTCATCCACAGCTACATTATGGATTATGGTCGCTATATAACGACACCGTTTTTCTAGAAAACCTAACCTTTAGGGTTAAATTACCCAACGTTTAAACTAGATAAGGGCGGTAAACTTGATAACAAATAACCTGACTCGCAAACGGTAACAACTTTAATTATTCAAGGAAATGACTCATAAACTTGACGGTAAACAATAAAATGTGGCTCAAATGCGGTAAATACTTTTATCGGTTTCAGGATATTAAGCCTTTGTTTACATATACAAAAGTAGGCTGGTAACTAGATCATAACTTATCTGTAGGGTTAAAGAATATTACCCTACATGGCAACCATAACCATATAGCAACCGATAAACTATTGAACAAATCACGGATGTTATGAATCATAACTGCCTTAGAAGTTTTAAAATCCTCGCTCTACGAGCTCGGATTTCAAAACATCTGTGGCAGTTATGATACTCATAACATTCCTAGATATGTTAATAGCTATTTTCTACTCCTGTTACTAAAATGGCACATAACATGGTAACATACACGTCGCTAAGTGACATTTTAATCACACATTCATAACCTGTGACTAAAGATCCTCTTAGTCATGGGCTGAAGTTGGCAACGACGTTTTAGCATAATTATATGTTCTTTGGTTTTAGTCATGGGTTGAAATTAGGCTTATACAGTATTTGCTGTATTAGCCACAGCCAAAACTAAAATCAAGTTAGTTTTCAACAGTCAACTTTGACGTTCGTCAAGCATAATTTAACCTAACATAAAATTCAAAATCTTAATGAAATAATATGATGTTATATTGTCTACATTTGTGCTCGTAGAAAAAGTATAGTATGTAACACATTATATACTCGTCTAGACACTCGTTTATTAAACACTCGTGACTAAAGTGACGTTTATAAAACTTGTTACAATAATATACTATAATCGCCACAACATTAGGCTAAGCATAAACATTAAAACTGGCGGTAAATGTTCAATTCAGCGTACTGACAGCTACAACAGTTCAAACGATAAATTATCAATGGACAGCAACGTTACGCAAAAGGCCGACACTCCAATAAATCACTTCTTTCACTGTAATCTAGGCACTCTAAAACTATTAAAAAAGAAAGACGGTATCTTAAGGCGTCCAGGTTGCTGCAACTACATGTCCAACGAAGCTGCAGATGGTCGTTTCCAAGCAACTGCGCCGAAGACACTTGAAAAAACTGCGGAGCAGCCCATGAGTGCTGTCGACGAAGGGGTCTGAGCGACGTTAACACCCCCAAAGAGGGTAACACAAAGTCCGTAACAACATGGCAAGGATTCGAGACGATTAACGGAACTTCATTATGCCAAATTAGCCTCAAAAGTGATTCCCCAAATAATTAATCCGCCAAACGAGGCGTTATTCGAAGCTGCCAATTCCGCGGTACTAGGGTCTCTTGACTAACAACGGCATCGACAGACGACACTTATGGACCCCAAGACCGACCGTTAACACCCACATGCAGTTCATTTACTTAGTTCATTTACTCGTAACCATAACGCGGCGTGATCCCAAACACGAGAAAAGACACCTTGGGAATGCGCCACTGCGTAAACGACATACACCATACGTTACGAAGTTACGCGAAAACCATTAATTACAACACCATTAATTGCAACCCCCCGGCGCAAGCCCAAGGGCCTCGCATCGGGGCGAAAAACCGCACGAAGACCACTTGTTGCCTTGTTCGAAACTCGCGATAGAATCTCCTTTAGCAGCCCAAAGCCACGCGATGCCGTCAGGAGGGTTCGCGCATTTTCGCACCAAAAACTATCATACGCTCCACATACAGTGGGTACCAAATGTATGGAACCGGCCTTCTTGTTTCATAACTATGGTATGCGATTTGACCCCCCTTCCTATTTAAAAAAAAAAATCAAGTTGGCTGTGCAGCTCCCGACCTTGTCAGTTAAAAAAATAACAAAACTTTGGAAATAATAGAACGCTTTGTAAACAGTATGCATATTAAAAACGGAAAATGTCCTCACACTTCACCTCAAACGGGAGGTAAAGTAAACAAAATTTCCCACGGAATGTAAAGTAATTTTCATAGAAAATATACATATGTAATGATTACATTTAATAAATTAAAATTGACAGTAAATTTCAATAATGTCAAATTGCATTTGTCACAACCGCACAAGCTAACGATTTGATGTATTAAGTAACACATTATTTAGCGATATTTCCGAATTTGGTAAGTTTTCTAGGTTTTTAGAAGCCGGTGATGCTACTCGTATTTATTGAGAAACCTACTAAGTAAAATGTTTCTCCTTCTATAATTCGATTCGAGGCTTGCACTTTACTTGCAATTGACTCAGCCACATAACTTTCAGTGACAGAAGTGGACTTCCATGCCCCGTGACGTTTGCTTCAGCATCCACTAAAAGTGTAGCTGAAGACCTCCTTAGACAATGACCAATAAAGGCTGTGAGGAAGGATAATTTTTGTGACCTTACCTGTTGACGAAAGTTTTATTTGTTATTTTGCCGGCTGGTAACTATCGGCCTAATTGGGCTAACTCGCCGAGAAGGGTCGGGGTTCCAGCTACGCTGAAAGAGAACAACAAAGAAGGGAGAGGGCGCCAGGTCCTCGACGTGGTTTTACTCCTTGTGTCGGAACTTCCACAGCTTTATTAACAATGGTGGGTGGGTACTATAGTGCAAATATAAATACAAAACATATGACAATCCAGACAGGCATCAAAATTTATATATATATATATATATATATATATATATCGTAACAAATTTAAATATGTGCATAAATATAGTAACGAGCCGAATATAAATTCTACCATGCAAACCTATCTGAAAAATTAATTTAGGCCGCGATACGGCGGACAACACAAACACTCTAAAAAGGGGACAAAGTTAGCAGAGGTTGAAACTGTACAGAGCGCGAAGCGGGCTCAAAAGCAAATACGCCGATACAGAGCGATACAAGCCTAGCCTGGCTAACGTTTAACCCCGAAGGTTAGCTCTAAATGACGTTGTAACGCTACTCAAAATAATTTCTAAGGGTCGGAGCAACGTACGTTTGCGTGGCCACACTAAACATGTGGATGTCCTTAATATTAAAACGCTTCAAGGTATTTCCATAAGATATTAATTATAGAAAACGCTTGGATCTGCTCTATATCCGGTTTTGACCGATACAAACTAATTAATCAATTCGCGGCGATTCGAAGGTGAAGCAAACGGCTTCCGTAAGAAGGTCATGAGCCACAACCCAAAACTACTAACTTCGCGTCACGCGGCTGACGTGCAAATGGCGGCCACCGGAGACCGCAAAGAAATGTAAGTACAGATTTAAATTTGAAATAAATTAGTGAAAGACCTAACACACGGTTTGCAGGAAGGTTCCACGGAGGGCAGCGGCCAGCGGGGCAGCGGCCAGCGGGGCCGCTTACAACTCGTAGCTCCCGCGCGAGGGGGATCTACACCTACGCTGGATAATCGAAAGGGCCAACATCACGAATAGCGACATAATCTGGAGCAACAACTCCAAAACTTGGCTCCGGTAGGTCTATCTGACATTAATTACTATTTAATTAAACTGCACAAGATGGCCGCTTGAAATTTTGCAACAGCCCTACCATAACAATCAATCTAACATAATCAAAAGCATGTACGGGGCAGAACACACATTTTTAACTATACGAAGCACTGCTGTTCTATCATAAAACTCAGCAGGCGCAGTGGGCAATAACTTAAGCTAACGTCTTGCCTGCAGGAAGGTACGTCGAAGGCCAATCCTTCCGATCGCTCCCAGGCAACCTGGCACAGTTGGGGCCGCAGGGGGGGGGGGGAAAGGCCATGACGGCAGGTATCGAAGGCGAGGCAACCTATGGACGCGGTGAGTGACGTAGAGGTAAGCGGGACACTATCGCCTATTTCCAGACGTAGCCCACGGGGGTTGTAGATTGTATAGGCATTACGTCAATTTCAAGGGTCCAGATCGACGAGATGGCTTCCAGCCAAGAGCGACAGAACGGGGAGTGCTTAATCTCCAACAGGGGGGTGTCCAATCCGACAGGAAATGGCTTTACTGATGACTGGCATCCGACAGGAAATGGCTATAAACGCACCATGCCCAAATAAATCTACGATTAAGAAGATGAGGCCTTATCTTACCTAACGCTGGTATGAAGCCATGGGAATGCGCTAAAGTTGGTCCCAGAGATCCGCAAAAGCGAAAGGACGAAGGTAAATAACTCTATATACCAATTACGAAAGTCCGAAACAAAGCGATAGTACTTCCAGATCCTCCCATAAAACTATTCGGAGATGAGCTCAACAATAAGGGCTCTTTGAAGCACTACGCTGCAAGGAAAACCAACTAGCACGACAGTTTTGCTTGGAAAGAACAAGCAGAATTCGACACCAGTTTCAAAAGGTCACCAGACAACAAAATTTTGGGCAAGTGGATCAAACTTCCTGAAAGATATGACTGCAACAAGAGATAACCTTGCTCTAGCAACAATATCTGTAGAAATGTAACCAGAATAAATCTAATTTGTAAAATATGGGTAATTATTCGGGGAGTTGCGTACGAAACTGCTTGATAATTATAGGAGAGTATTTAAAACTATGATACAGCTAACCAGACCTAATTTAAAGCATGCAAAAATTCCAAAAAGCCACCTAGTAATACTCAAAGCTAAAAATTCAACTAGCAAATGTTTACTAATACAGGGGAAGCTCCAAAAGTACCGTATCAAGGCGCTCACATTTGGTTTTGCCAAGCATTTCGCAACATTGTAAGCAATGTTTGCCAATGTATTTTTGCCAATACCATGCACTGTACATTTTCGCCCCCTGTAAGTAATAAAAAATCTGGTGTGATACACTCACACAACTTTCTTTTACAGTGATCTTATAACAGCCGAAAATTCGATTTTTAGTTTTTAAGCATTTGTCAAAAAATTTCAAAAAATACAAGTTCTACAAAACCCGTACAAAATAGAGCGTTAGTTGAAGAGAAACATTTTTACGTATCTTATATTATAAGAGCTGATGCCGCCGGTCGCCGGCCGTCCGACCGTAAGCCCTGACGCGGGCACATGCCGACCGTGCACAAGTGGCCGCAGCAAGCATTTGTATTGTTAACGCTGGCAGGGCCGGACGTCGGCTGGCTACCAGCTTAAGCAAGCATTTTTATTGTTAACCGTTTCTTTACGCTGACAGGGCCAGACGTAGGCTGGCCAACGCGTTCTAGTAATCTCATAAGAGCATTAATTTTTGCACCAAAAATAATTTCCGGATATGAATTAATGCTCGAATGCAGATTCGGCAAGAAAATCGTAACGACACAAACCATAAAAAGAAGTAATGTCTACCTACAAAAAGTAGCCTAAAGTTTTTGAGAACAAAAAGATATTCTTGCCTCATGGGCCTATTATGTCCCGATATCAAGTAAAATCAGGTTTAAACATTTAAATCGTCTTTGAATTGCACAAAATGGCAACGTTTTCGAACACTTACTGCATTAATAATAGTACCTTTTTGTTTCGCTTTTGTGTGTGTTATTTTTGTTTTGTTAAGTTTTGTGACGATTTTCTCAGTTTGATTACGTTTATTATGATTAGTTAGGTTCGTTAATTTTGGTGTCATATGTTTTTATTAAGTTTCTGTTATGTATCGTTTGCTTTAAATTGTTGTCTTGTTTAATCAGTTACAGAATTATTTAAATTAAGCGACTACATTTTTCATGGTCTACCAATTATTATTAGATTTCAAATATGAATATATAAAAAATCTAAATGTTTAAACCTGATTTTACTTGATATCGGGACACAATAGGCCCATGAGACAAGAGTATCTTTTTGTTGTCAAAAACTTCAAGCTACCACATTTTGTTATCAAAATTGATAAAAACTCCCACACAAAAAAGTTGGGCAATATTTTCCTTCGCCTCCCCCCCCCCCCCCCCCAGTTTTACCCGTCTATGTGCATTTTACATGGCCAAGAGCAACTTTATCTTTTTAAGTAGAAGAAGTTTAGTAGGTGTACAAAGTTTTAAATAATTATCTTTGAACGTTTCGAAAATATTAAACAAAAACGATCCTCAGCACTACACTTTTAACACCCTGTATCTGTAAAACCAAGGGTTTTTCGGCCTATGGTTATATAAAGTTTCCTTAATATTTCTGGTTCTAGAATTCGCTATTAAAGTTTGGCAGGCTAATTTTGGGACACATACATCGCCATACTTCTTTTCGTTTTCGTGATATTCTGTCCACAGAGAGACACACACACACAGACAGACAGACCAATGTACAAAAACATGTATTTTTTTATTTAGGGGACTCTAAAACGTGAAGATCTGCTGAAAACTCAATTTCGAATTTTTGGGGTCAATCCAATACTTCCTTTATCGTAAAAGGAAGTAACAAGGTAAACAAACATTGCGAAATTTTGCTACTTCAACCGAATCTAAGTGGAAACAGAAGACAAGGAAGGTAAAGAACTAAGAAAAAAAGCAATTCAGAAAATGGTTCAAGAATATTATAAGAACCTGTACGAATCAAAACAAATTCTACTTCGCTAGCTGGTGGAAGTGTTTAGATTAAAAACTTTTAAAAATCCAAGGGAAACAAGAGTGATCAAAATTAAGTAAAAAATAGGTACAAATATCGTAACGTTGTTAATAATACTGAAACATTCATTACTTCAATTTGCAAATAAAAAAATCTGTAACGGGATTTATATGGAACTTCTGTCGTGCGAATAACATGCATTTGCAAAAAAAAATGCAGTGGCTAGGATTTGAACTCGGACTTCCGGGCTTACTTTCACGTTTTCTGCCAGGCCGAATTCAATTACTCATATTGCCAATCCGCCACTTTAACGCTATCAGAGCAGACGGGTCGCTTCTGGCTCTATTATAGTATAACGAACGCGTTGATCGCTGCATATTTCTATCCATTTTACGATATGTATCTGTTGGGTTTCATTTTCATTAAGGGTAAAAACCTAAGCTATGTGCAAATTACTACTTTTATCTAATTCTATATACAGGGTGTTTACTAAACATGAGGCAAAATTCAAGGGGTTATTCCTTCGGTTATTTTAAGATTTTTTTGTCCTTGGATGATTTTCGGAAAGACGCTTTGTTTCAAAGATAAGGTTTTTAAAAAATGCATATATTATATGTAAAGATTTTTAATCTACAAAAACTGCTGCAAATGAGTACCACCAGCTAGGATGCATGCATCCAATCTTCTCCTCATTGACTGCCAAACTCTTTCAAAAACACCAGGGTTGTTTCTTATTGCATTACACCCATGAATTACCCGATTTCTCAAATCTTCTTCATTTTACACTGGAGTAGTGTACACTAATGTCTTCAAATGGCCCCAAAGGAAAAATCCAAAGGGATTTAAGTCTGGGAATTGAGCAGGCCATAACGGAGGTTCACCTCGACCAATCCAGCGATCTTCATATGTTGCGTTTAATAATTCACGGGTAACCACACTAAAATGTGCTGGTGCACCATCATGCATAAACCACATTACATTTTTCGATGCCAATGTTACATCCTCTAGAAACCCAGGTAGTGATTCTTTCAAAAAATTTCGATACACCTCACCGGTAAGTCGTCCTGGTAGAAATAACAGTCCAATTAGCCAGTCACCCAGAATTTCAACGCAAATGTTTAATGAAAAATTTATGTTGAAAACGATCTTCAAGTACCGCATGTGGGTTTTCATGAGCCCATACATGGTTATTATGGAAGTTCCTAATTGTACTTCTTGAGAAATTTCTTCATCAGTAAAAAGATTCACTGCCAGTAGTTGAGGGATCTGAACCAAAGTATGAAGAAGCCATTGACAAAATGCATTACGTTGAGGAAAATCCGCAGGAGTAAGTGTCTGAACGCGCTGAATGTGATATGGATACAAGCAGTCCTGCTTCAAAATTTTCCACGCAGTTCTATTACTTAAGTCAAACCATTTTCTCGTAGAAGTACCTGCATCTTCCTCTACCATGTTCAGCACATTTTCTTCCAATCCTATCGTTGTTACTGCATTTGGCCTTCCTGGTCTTCCATCTCGTTTAAATGTGCCTGTGCCTCAAGACAAATACGTGTTATAATAGTAATTTTTAAAAATACAGTATCAGTACAATAAGGACATAGTGTCTTGAATTTACATAAGGGTTCACCTAAGAGGATATTTCAAGGCCGAATAGTTTTTCAAACTTAACTTGAAACTCGACAACAAAAACCTATGTCAAGCCGTGACAGATATCGCCAGCCCCACTAACATAATATATTCCGACACTAAAAACATAACAGCAAACCCTGTGTCCTGGCTTCGTAGAAGGGCGAGTATCACTCTGAAGAATGATAAGGCACTAAAAATTAACAACACACACTTCGGAGCCTTTCATTCGGAGGAAAAGATCTATCAACCGATTAACACTGTGGTGGAGGCAGATGATACAGTGTGAAACAAATCTTTAGCTCCGGCTATTTGTTTCGTCAATTATTCCTCTATTCCGGGCCAGCCTGTATATGTTCACTCGAGTTATGATTTGCTATATTTCAAATGATACCAAACTTGCTTCGCGCGAGCTCTCTGATTTCGGTTTTCCCCAAATAATTCCTTATCATTATGTGCCAGCCACAGCGGTCTTTTTCCGTCCGCGATTTCATTTAACTTTCGCTTTTGGTTGGAGCAAGTCGTTCCAAGAAGGCATCTTGTGTGCTATATTGCACCTCAATTATTTAATTTTGTTTGTGGGCCGATGACTGAAATCAGGTATGTTTGCGCTACTTTATATGATATTCAAGTTTAGTAATTTCCCTTTTCTTATTAGCTCTTAAACGCCGTTTTTAAACGACTTCTTATTTGGGTCTCCTGATCGACGCCACGTTTGATGTCATAATTGACACCGTAATTAATAACTTGGGCCCGCAACTCCTTTCTGCAATGTCATTTTGAGCTTGCCAGTTCGTAACGAGGACCGTTCGTTCCATTATCAATTTCGGCCGCGAAGTCGGTGCTGCTGTTGGCATGGAATGCTAAGATAATCTTGGACCGATTCATCGCCTGCATGCGACGTTTTTTTGTCACAATCCAGGTTAGTCTTATTTCAACGTTTGTTGATAACCCCGTCCGCCCATGAATTGTTGGCTAAATTGATTCCACCGGCGCTTCACCACAACTAACAAATTTACAATTTACAAATTTAATCTACGTTAAAACGCAATGTATTAATTGTTCACAAATCTACGATTTACAAATTTAATCTATTATAAAATGCAATGTATTAATTGTTCACAAATTTACGATTCACAAATTTAATCTATTACAAAATGCTCATTTGAATACTTATTAAGTAATTTTTGTAAAAAGTGCCCTCACGCCATTTTACTATCATTACCGAGATAACGGTTAAAACATATAACAGTGGTAAGCTTACTCCTTCATTGAGTTGTGGTCACATTCAACCCAAGAGCCCAAAAGAGGTTCATATATTTTTTGCTGTGCGTGCTGCATTTTCAGCATAAGTAAAATACTGTATTCAGACATTTTAATACTGTGACAATCAATTTAAGGACTAAATATCGATGTTGCAAGGCAACTATGAATTGTTAATTAAATAAACTTAATTGTTTGCTATGACTTTATTTATTTCTCGAAATCTGTGATTTCTGGCGCCCTGTTTTTTATTAAAAGAGCTTGCAGTAGTACAGCTGATGATAAGAATCTGCGACCCAAGGCCGCCGAGATTGAGTTAGCTAGGTCATTACGGTAAGTACAAACCTTTCAGAGCTACCGTGGTGTATAAATGATAAGGGGGTTGATCTGTAATTATACTACCATTGATTATTATTAGTAATCGATCGCAGGTTGGCTTCTTTATTGTTTCAAGTGCACTACCACGTTGAGTTTCTCCACACTCTCTACCCTCCCGGACTTCTTCCAAATCGCCTGCCTTTGAAAGATAGAGCACTTATACTACTGAGAAACGTGAAGACTCCCAAATTCGACTGCAGGTAAAAGCTCGGCATCGTAACGTCACTGAGCACAAAATGTTCATAGGTTTTGGAGAAGGGGAGACAGTCTTCATTCCTCGAATAACCCTTATTCTTTCAGACTATTCTTTTCAATTTAAGAGACTGCAATTTCCCGTAAAAACCTGCTTTTACCATGACGATCAATAAGGTGCAGGGACAGTCGCTGAATCAGGCTGGGGTCGACTTGAGGGAAGACTGTTTTTTTCTCGATCAACTTTATCTGGACTGTTTAGCGATTAGTTCTCCAAACAACTTAGTGGTGTTCAAACCAGAAGGAAAAACATTCAATATCGTCTACAAAGAAGTGCTCTTACCCTCTATTCGACGGGATTGACTTCTACTTCACAGATCGTTATATAATAGAATCTGGGGAAGGTAAGAAATTGTAATTCGCCATATTAGTTCTTTTTACAAGTAGGGTCAAGCCATTTTCAGGGCTTTTCAAAATTCATTCCTCCAAATGTGGTAGACCTGTTTTTGTAAAGATCTACAATAAGGAAACTACTACAGGTAGGAAGCTGAAATTCGACATATTAGTTCGTTTTATAAATGAGATCAAGTAAATCTCAAGGTTTTGCAGAATTCATCCCCGAAAGGCGTTAAATGAGACAAATATGTTTTTCTAAATATCGCTCCAAGGAAATTACTACAAGTATAGGATGTTAAAATTGGGCATATTAGAACATCTTTCAAATCGGGTCAAATCAGTTTTAGGGTTTTGAAGAATTCATCCCCGAAAGGGGTTAAATGAAACTAATCTGTTTGTCGAAATATCGCCATGGCAAATACAGGCAGTTTTACTAATCGGAAATAATTTTTAGAGTTGTTCGAAATACATCCTCTCAAACTGGTTAAATAGACCAGAAGTGTTCTTCTAAAAGTAGCCACAAAGTAATTATTACAGGCAGGAAATTGAAATTCGGCATATTAAATCGTTTTACAAATTAAGTCAAATCAATTTCAGGCTTTTCGAAATTAACTCCCGAAAGGATTAAATAGAGTAGATGTGTTTTTTTAAAGATCGCCATAATACGGTAACTGATGCAAGTTTAAAGTTGACCCGGCACAGTAGTTCGTTTTACACATCGAGTCAATCCATTTTCAGGGTTTTTCGAAATGTATCCTCTCAAAGGGATTAAATGGGGTAGATGTGTTTTTCTAAACATCGTCACGAGATAGATACAGGTAGGAAGTCGAAATTCCGCATATTAGTTCGTTTTACAAATCATGTCAAACCATTTTCATAGTTTTGCAGAATGCATCTCCTCAAAAGAGTTAAATGAGATAGATCTGTTTTTTAAAGATTACCTTAACGAGCGAACTACTACAGATATGAAGTTGAAATTTTGCATATTAGATCATCTTACAAATAGACCAAATCATTTCCAGGGATTTTTGGAATTCACCCCAAAGGGTGCTACGGTGTAAATGATCTCTTAGCGGTTGATACTGTGTGAACAAACCTTCGGTTTGCGCCCATCGAAATTTGTTAGGTTGGCGATTATTTTTTTTAGTGGTGCTCGGATTTTGAAAACTCATGGCACTTCGGCATTTGTCTAATTTTTACAGCGAAGCTAGCAGATTGCACGGTTTTTCGCATTCTATAATCCGATGGGGACTAACGTCTGCTTTTGATTCTTTGTATGCTCCATGCCGTTTGGCGGAGTTTTGGTTTACAAGCGAATATTTGGATATTTAAGTCCGCGCCGATTGGCGGACTTAATTGCAAACAAACTTCTGAAAAAAAAATCGTACACATGGCCCATATTCTTGGGGCGAGTTAATTTGGAGTTTTGTGTGCTCTCGCGTGAAGCGCAACAAAATTATATCTCTCTTGCCTGAATATGAAAAGCAATATTTGAGTGTAAATATAATTGTATCACATAATGACAACATTTTATAATTTTCTATGGGATTAATAGTAAAGTGGGAATATATCGTATTTGCCACAACAAGTATTTAGCCATAGTCAAGTATATGGAGCAATATCACGTGTGAGTAGTTTTAAAAACTTAAAAATTAAAATTTTACCTAATGAATCCTGCCACACGTTACAAAGAAGTTTTCAAACTTGCAAAATATTTTGCAACAGGTCCACTAGTACTTTATGATATGTAATATTACGGCCTACTACTTTGTAAACTTCACATTCTAATTCGTGTACCAGGTCGAGCTGCAGCCGCTTATGTGTATTAGTAATTAAATAACAGCTTTATGCGAACGTAAGCTCGAGCAATAGTTAGACTAGTTGGTTTTTAATATTTGAACTTTAAGACCATTCTTCTCGATTTTTTTCAGATGTAACAAATTGATAATTTCATATCATTGAAAACAACATAAAAAGTACTACCAAAATCAATAACAAAAAAATATAGGTTGTTATCTAAAAAAAAGTGAAAAGCAAATTACATAAAAAACTGAAAATCAGCTGAAAAATTCCCTATAGTCAAAACCGCTATATCTCTTCTAGATTTTTTCATAAAGATTAATATCAACGAAGTAAATTAATGTATCCGTTACTTTATTTCCACACTGCATATCTACATAAGTAAGGAACAAGTCAATGTTAAATAACAAGAAACAAGGTTAAAGTAAATAATACTTACTAACAGAGTTACTCTCCGAACTTTTTTCTCGGCGAAACTGTTTATAACACGTTCCATATTTGGAGTTGATTTTAATTTTTTAAGCTCTTCCTTTTCGATAGATAATATGGCTAAATCGTTCTAGTGTCATCGTACTTAAGTAGTTTTTGATAAGTTTTAATTTTGAAAAGCTTCATTTTGCTGTTGCTACCATAACAGGAATTGTCAAAAACAGCATAGATACAAACAGTTATTACATCGGGAAAGTTTGAAGCCATACTATTAAATTTTATTAATATTAATTTTGTTAATTCTTTAATTGTATGAATCTGTTCAGGAGACTGCGGCTGGGCGGCTGCGCCGGGGTCGAGCGCATTATATTCGTGCTTGGGAGCTGATGCTCCCCCCCCCCCCCCCCCCTCTGGTTCGTTGGCTTTGTATCATTGATATGGCAGATATAGCAGTAGCTACGCCCCTGGTGCACACGCTATGATTGTATTTATTATCCCTGATTCCTTAGAAAAATCTGAGGGCTTGACATTAGAATGTCTACTTATGTAACTAGGAATGTATGGCCCTATTAACATTTGAGGTAGGCAAATACAAGCCAAGGTAAACCCGCTACTTGTTGCCCGCCGAAAATGTTAATAGGCGATACATTCCGAGTTACGAGGGGTTATCTAGATATTTCCGGAATCTCATATTTGTAATTACCGAAATTCAAATTATTCATATCTACCATATTCTTTGAAGCTTTTTACACGTAGGTGTTGAGTTTTGTTTGTGTGTAATTTAGGGTTTCCAGTCCTGGGGTCCGGTCCCGGGACAGTCCCGGGATTCTACCACAAAAATCGAGTCCCGGGACCACAGCCAGCCCAGGCGATGTCCCGGGACCATGTCAACATGCGTGCGTATACTCGATAATCTCGATATCAGAGAATTAGGACGGGTATTCACCGGCGTCCGGCGTATTACTCATGCCTCTTGTACATTCTGCATTATTTACGTTTTGCGTAACGCAGGAGAGGTAGGTTAGAATTAAACCTGTGTGTTGTTTCAGCCACATTTGCATATCTTCTTCTATTTATGTATTTGTCTGTTTTTTTTTGTTGGATTTAGATATGTGCGAAGAAGCTGAATAATTTATATTTTCGGGTTTTAAGTGTGTTCGTTATTTGTCTGCTAACGAGTTACAATTAGAATGAATTCCGATTCGCAACCTACCTTCATTCTACATTTTAAAAAATAACGATTTGAAGTCACTATGGCAACAGTTTTATATATTGAAGATAAACAATTGGCAAAATGTAAAGTGGGTTGCTACAAAATTTTCATAATCAGAGGCAGCTTGACGAAAGGATTACACACGCACTTTGCAGTTCAAACAAAAGCAAAAGCGACAGACATTTTTACTACCAGAAGAAAGCAATGAAGTTGTAGACGAGCCCCAACGCAAATTATCAGCACAGAAATACTTTTATTTAACTTAAAACACTTGTTTTTCTTTGGAAATTTCATTCGGAAATCTCACCTGAACACTCTTTCTCTTTCGGGACCATTTTCGGGATCTTCGGGACTAGTCCCGGGACCTGAAATTTAGCTCGTAAGTCCCGAAAACACTTTTGGTCCCGGGACTTGGAAACCCTAGTGTGTATTCATTTGTGTTGTTTACGCTGCCGTTTAAAGTTTGTAAGGTGTCAGAAATATGGATGAAATACGTTTTAAGCAACGTGCCGTCGTAGAATTTCTTACGCTGGAAGGAGTTATTCCACAACAAATCCACCAACGACTTGTTACTGTTACTGTGTATGGTGGTGAAGCTCTTTCAAAAACGCAAGTTTACTTTTGGATCGGCGAAATCAAACGGGGAAGAAAATCACTTCAAGATGAAGCAAGGTCAGGGCGACATCCAGACGCCGTCTGCGATGAAAACGTTCGAGCTGTGGAAAAGCTGGTGATGAATAATCGAAGAATGAAGATATGGGAAATAAGAGCGGAAACTGGTCTATCTTATGGTTCTATCTCCAGAATTCTCCACGACCATCTCAATCTTTGCAAAGTCTCTGCAAGATGGGTACCGCGAAACCTTTCTGTGTTCGACAATCAACGTCGGGTCGAATGTGCTTCCGAGAACCTGGCTCTCATAAATAACGATAAAGAAAATTTCTTTTCACGGCTAGTGACATGTGATGAAACGTGGCTGCAATGTTGGGACCCTGAATCAAAACAAGAGTCCATGCAGTGGAAACATGCTGATTCTCCGCCTCCGAAAAAATTTCGAAGCCAAGCTTCAGCAAAAAAGGTTATAGCTACAATTTTTTTCGACTGTAAGGGAATTTTGCTTACCGACTACCTGCCACCAAAAACCACTATGGGCCGGTTGCAGAAAGCAATGTTAAGTCTGGTGTTAGCTAACGTCGCGTCAAAGTGAACAAAATCGCATCGAATTTTGTTTACTAATGTATTAGTTACCATAAGCATTTGAGATTTGATTCGTTTTTGTTCACTTTGACGTCGCGTTAGCTAACACCAGACTTAACATTGCTTTCTGCAACCGACCCTATGACTGGCTCTTATTACGCCAACTTAATCAAGAAGTTGCGTGCAGCTATCAAAGAAAAGCGACGCGGGAAACTTGCAGCCGGTGTGCTTCTGTTGCAGGACAATGCAGCTGTTCACCAAGCTGCAGTTTCCAAGGATGCAATTCGAGAATCCGGATTCCAACTTTTAAAGCATGCACCATATGGTCCAGATTTAAGTCCGTGTGACTATTTTTTATTTCCAAACCTTAAGCGTGACCTCCGTGGAAACAAGTATGAGGACATTCCCGAAGTGATCTCAGCAGTAGAGGCCCATTTTCAGCGTCAAGGAAAAGAATATTTTTTGAACGGTTTAAAATGTTTAGAGAAACGATACGAAAAGTGTATTAACATTGGAGGTTCTTATGTTGAAAAATAATAAATGATTTACTGTTGCGGCAATATTTTTATTATGAGATTCTGGAAATATCTCGATGACCCCTCGTTATCTTATTATATTTTTCCCGCTGCTTATCGAAACTTTCCTAGATTTTGAAAAAATCGTTTAGTTTGTCACCTGTCACCAGGATTAGTTTTCGTGAGTCGTGTTACCTGTGAGTGTCACATGTCACATAAACACTTGCAATTTATAAACAAAACGTCTAAATCTGCATCTTGCTTTGCTAATTTTATTATCCTAGGAACTTAATAATAATATTAAGTTCCGTTGTCATGAAAAAGCAGCAAACAAATATAATCACCGACTTACACGTTTTGTTACTAAGGCTGTATCACTAACTTACATGATCAGCAGCGGGAAAAATTATTTAGTGATTGTATGAATCCAACTTAGGCATGACTTACACTTTCCACGATGTACTTGATTTTCAATAGCTTTCTAATTTTTGGTTGGAATACTATACATTAGGGTGGAACGAAAAAAACAAGTTTTGATTTTTAATTTGTAATAGCGCGGAAAAGTTGCCTTTTGGTGTAGATAAGATTACACAAAAATATGAAAAATACTGGAGCACGTCTTGAGGTGCCGCAAGGACGATAAGGTTTCATAAAATTGCAATTTTCGCTATATTTTTAAGGTTTTTTTAAGAAGCTGTCAAATCTTTTTTTTATTTCAAATACTGGCAAAAAAGCAGTGTTTAATATAAAAAAAATACATACATTTTTTTTAACTTTTTGCATTATGTTTTGAGGTGCCGCAAAGAGCGGTAAAGTTTTATAAAAACATACTTTTTGCAACTTCTTTTATGTGTCTCAATTATGCAGTAAAAAGTTTCAAATAGGCGTTTTAATATGAATAGAAAGATAAAGACAGTTTAACTATTGCATTGGCATCCGGGAGCATGAGTCATGGCCGGTGCGGATGTTGGGGGCGGGGGGGGGCTTGGATGTAAGCACAGGGGAAGACAAAACCAAAGTAATAAACAGGATAAAAATTAGACGAGCAAGATCAAAGAATCGAAGAGATCTCATTAATGACAGCCTTTATGATCAGATAAACAAAAATAGAGGATTGTTTTTTGATGGAAGAAAAGGCAAAACAAGTGTTCAAGAAAAGAAAGGAACTAGTACAAAAAAGTTATTTCAGAAGAGCACGTTTCACTAATAGAGGAACCAAACTCAAAGTTTTTAGGCCACGTAACACCTAAATCTGGCACTGAAAAAAACTTAGCAGACAGTATACTGGAGTTTCTTGAAGATAGAGGAACACAACGGACAACTTTTGAACTTTACTGCTATTGGGTGTGATGGAATCGTTGTAAATACATGACAAAATAATGGTGTGACTTCTTTGATGGAAAATGAAATAGAAAGACATTTATAATTGTTTGTTCCATGGAAATGAGCTACCTTTGCGACATCTTTTTTGTAATTTAGATGGTAAAACAAAGAGACCCAATGAGTTTAAAGGGGAAATAGCTCAGCAGCTGGAAAACTGTGCTAATCTTCCTGTGGTCACTTTCTTGCCAATTGAAAATAATCTTCCTCTTTTGGAGAACACAAATGATCTAAGTACAGATCAGTAGTATTTATTGGATATCTATATTGCTGTATCAAGTGGAAATTGCCAGCTAAATTTATCTTTAAGAAACCCTGGAAGGAAGTTCACTCCAGGTGGCTTAGCAAACCGTATACTTAGATTGTATGTGGCAACTAAAAATCCTACTGAAAACCTTAAGAACGTTCTAGACCCGGTTATTCGAAGAAATGGGTACTTTGCTGCTGCAGAAAATGTCCTTTGGTCCTTGCTATGTGATAAGCACAAACATGTAATCGAACTTGGATAACGACGTGCTTTAAAGGCAAGAACAGAAAGTAGAGGCGGAGTCAGGAAGTTTAAGGTTCCACAGATAAACTTTGACGCAAAGGATTACATCGACATGATCTCATGGGCTGAAAATGATGTTACTGAACCCCCCTTGGTAAAACATGTTTCCAGTCACTCTCTCAAAGACTTTATACAGAAGACATCTGAAGCTCAACCAAATAGTAAAGTCGACTTTTCCCGACTTCCTTGTTACACGCAAGCAGTGGAAAAAACTGTGAAACTGGTGACCGAATCGGCTCAAAATGTCTGTGGTTCAATCGCAAGAGAAGGATATATAAGAGCAAAAATTGACTCACGTGAGGCCATGCCAAAATTTTATACAAAAAACAATTTAATGTGTCAATGAAGTAGAAACAAACATTTTGCAGCTGTAACATTTGTAATTATTAAAGGTTTTTCAAATCATAAAAAAGGAACGTTCAACGTCTTTAAAAGTGTATTATGATATTTTTACGTGTGCTCTAATAAAAAATATATAATTGTTTTGACGAGCTTTTATTTCAACCTTATTTACTACTATTTGTAACAACAACAATAGTTCTCAAAAGTTTCAAAATTAACAAAAATACAAACTTTTTGACATTAAAAGATATTTTATTATTATTATTATATTTTGTAATTAATAATTTTTTCCAAATCTAATGCTTATATATGTATTTACAACTATCTTTTGTAACATTATATGTACGACAAAATCATAAAAAATAATTTATCAAAGTCTATAATTTTGCAATTTTTAAAATTTTGGTACAAACTTCAAGCTCTTGGCGGCAGCTCAAGATGTTGTAGTATAGCAACCAAATTTTGTTTTCTTCTTTTTGAACCTAAAAGGCAACTTTTGCCCACTATTACAAAACTAAAATTAAAACAAAAATAAAAAACGCCGTTTTCGTTCCACTCTACTATACATATTTAACTTGTCGCGATTCCAACAGTCAAATTCAAAAGCCGGTCCATAGTTTTAATACATTTTTCCTGCTGCTGATCATGTAAGTCAGTGATACAGCCTTAGTAACAAAACGTGTAAGTCGGTGCTTATATTTGTTTGCTGCTTGTTCTTGACAACGGAACTTAATAGTATTATTAAGTTCCTAGGATAATAAAATTAGCAAAGCAAGATGCAGATTTAGACATTTTGTTTATAAATTGCAAGTGTTTATGTGACATGTGACACTCATAGGTAACACGACTCACAAAAATTAATCCTGGTGACAGGTGACAAACCAAACGATTTTATCAAAAATTAGGAAAATTTTGATAAGCAGCGGGAAAAATATAATAAGATAACTCGGAATGTATCGCCTATTAACATTTTCGGCAGGCAACAAGCCGCGACTTCGTCTTGGCTTGTACTTGCCTACCTCAAATGTTAATAGGTTCTTACATTCCTTGTGACTTAAATAGCTATTAAAACACTTCGCGGTATCGCGGTCCACTATAAAAAAATGTTCAGGCCAAAAGTGGCGCGTGGGCCATAGATAATATAAAGGCAGTGGCGGTGCAAGAGCACTTTGGGCCCCTAAGCAAATATAAAAATGTGCCCCTCCCCCGTGTAAAAGATTTAAAGATTTATATACCTAATGAATTGTATATTTACAATTAGTATACAAAGTAAACGTTTAACAAAAAATAAAATAGCATCCTGTTATAACCAACAGAAATAGAGTAGATAATGCCAAACATTTAACACATTTTATAACTAGCATATCTAAAAAAAAACCAAATATCAATTAAAAATATAACACTAAATAAAATCTTCAAATACAAAGAAAGCTGATGAATAAATATCTACCTAGATAACACTAGTAAAATAAAATAACATTCAGGTAAAATCCTAAGAACCCACGTTAAAATAGGTAACAAATACTTAGTATTTATTTGTATCATTTTAATGTCTGTAAACCGCCGTGAAAATAAATTCATCAGAAATAAAAAATGTATCTTTCTGGCCTTATTGACAGCAAATTCTTCCACAAGATTTTTATGTCCATCGTAGACGATGCTTTTTGCTCAGTTGACAAAACCGAAATGTCATGTAGCCTATCTCAGCTCGTAGAATTTCTTAAATAATGTTTTATTATTTTCAACTTGCTAAATGATCTTTCTATTATGGCATGTAGAATCAGAATAAAACCAATGCATAAATAATCTCGCAAACTTGTCAAATCTGGAACACTCATGCTATCATTTAAATCCTCTTTTAGTAAGGAGATAGCGTTCACAAACTGAATGGCGAGATTATTGAGGACATAAGAATACTTTTTACTTCCTTTTACCGTAAAGGAAGTATTGGATTCACCCCAAAAATTCGAAATTGAGTTTTCAACAGATCTTCACGTTTTAGAGTCCCCTGATCCCAAAAAACATATTTTTTTTCATTGGTCTGTGTGTCTGTCTGTCTGTGAACAGAATATCTCAAAAACGAAAAGAGGTATGGCGTTGAAACTTCATATATAAGTTTTGTGTACTATGTAGATGAGACAGCAAGCTTTTTAAAAAAATCGCATAACCGGAAGTAGGTGTTTACTCTTGTAATTTTTTAGTTTTTTTCGATTTTTTCAAAAACGGCTTTAACGATTTTTTTCAAACTTTACATTTTTATTACATTTTTAATGTGCATTAACGTGAGATAGGTGATTTTCCAGTTGAATACTTTTGAAGTGGGTTTCTTTTGTTTTTTTTTTCTATTTTTTTTATTAACTCCTATTTTAAATAGAACACCCGGTATATTATTACATTTTTGAATTCTGCTTAAGATTTTAGAGAAAATTTGTCTCTTCAACTAACGCTCTATTTTGTACCGTTTTTGTAGAATTCGTAATTTTTGAAAATTTTTGACGAATGCTTAAAAATTAAATATTTAACTAATTATAAGATCACTGTAAAAGGAAGTTGTGTGAGTGTATCACACCAGATTTTTTTTTAATCAAATCACATCGGACCTGTTCAGCTTCTTGCATTCTTAAAACGTTTTTCGGTTCTAAAAATTAAAAAATGTTTGTTAGTCTTTCAAAGCTCTCAAATTGAATCTGATCACTGATGACTGATAACTGAGAGTGGGGACTGAGGGTGCAGTGCTATCAATCTATATCCAAATGAAGAATAAGCGAATACAGAACTTACCGGGCCCCCCAAAGGGCCCTCTAAGGGCCCGGGCCCCTAAGCAACGCTTATTCCCGCTTATGCATATCACCGCCACTGTATAAAGGGGTTTAGAATGCAAACTCCCTATCTATTTTTGGGGCTCAGAACATTTAGCGTCATCTGTTGAGTTGAGGACGGTGCAAAATTGGCTAGCCTACTAGATGATTTCATTTATTTATTAATTAATTTGTACTTAATATAGGTAGATAACAAATTAAAACATCAGCTTTATTTTAGATTTTTTATTTTTAACTTCTTTTCGTACATTTCTACTGCATTTTTGTAAATTTTGTTTTTAAATTTTATGGTTCTGGTATCTTTGCCAGTTAAAATTAAATTTAACCCCTTAACATACGTATACAGGGTGAGGCACATAAAGTGTTACAGAGCAATAGCACTCAAACTATTGATCACATCCAAAAATGTTTCAGACAAAAGTTTCAGTGTTCGAGAAGGCCGTCATACTGGACCCTCCTATTTTTTTATCGGTGGAGGCGCTGAAACTACGTCAAGGTCAACTCCACTTTTTTAAATGGAACCATGTATTTTTTTTTCGATGACATTATTACCGATTTGAAGAAAAATTCAGCGACCTGAAACACAAGGTCATTCTAGTTAACAAAGTATCAAGATAGTCAAAAAATCGAAAAATGCAACAGTGCAACAAACACGACGGTGCACCACCCCATTATGCTCTGTGTTTAAGACAAGTGATGAATGAGATTTTTGGCGAAAAGTGGATAGGACGAGGCGGTCCTGTAGCTTGGCCACCTCGATCGCCAGATCTAACATCAGCAGATTACTTTTTATGGGGTTTTGTCAAAGATCGCGGAATGGCGGTAGCACATACCACGCCTGACGACATGAAAGACAGAATACGACGAGCATGTACCGAAATTACACCACAAATGTTAGCTGAAGTTAGACGGTCTTTTCATCAGCGAATTAACAAGTGCTTACAAGTCGAGGGTCATCACTTCGAGCATCTTCTGTAGGTAGAACCAAACCAAGGTTAGTGGATCCTTTGAAAGTGATTATTCCGATATTTTTCGATTTTTTGACTATCTTGATACTTTGTTAACTAGAATGACCTTGTGTTGCAGGTAGCTGATTTGTCTTAAAATCGGTAATAATGTCATCGAAAAAAAAATACATAGTTCTATTTAAAAATCTGGAGTTGACCTTGACGTAGCTTCAGCGCCTCCACCGATAAAAAAAATAGGGTGGTCCAGTATGACGGCCTTCTCGAACACTGAAACTTGTCTGAAACATTTTTGGATATGATCAATAGTTTGAGTGCTATTGCTGTGTAACACTTTATGTGCCTCACCCTGTATATTGTTATATTTACTATTTTGCCTATAATTTCGTCTTCAATTTTATGTTTATGTTCGCACGCAAATGAAAATCTAACATGCTGCGGTATTACAACCGAAATTTTATTTTTAATATTATCAGCCGAAGTTATGTTACTTAATATAATTTTTGAAATATTCTAAACCTTGTTGATATTTTTAATGAACTCTAAGTTGCAATATTGTAACTTTCTATTTTCATAATAATACTCTCTTTCATTGATCAACTTATGACACTGGTAGCTCCCCGAATATCTACTAATGATTTGGGCTTTACAGTGTTCACAATTTATAGTATTTAACATTACAAGCCAGGTAAAACAGGTTTTACTGGCGATAGGATTGGGATGACTGGCGAGCCGTTAGGCGAGCCTGTCATATCCTTGAGCCAGTAAAAATGGTTACCTGGCGTGTATTGTTGAATGTTTTATTTGTTTCTCACTTGTAAATAACTAGAAATTCACCATTTGTTCAAAATGTCAAACTGACAAGCAACTAAATTAATCAATATGACACATACTAAGGAAGACAACTCTGGCTTTGCACGCTATCATTGATCTATGAGCACGCTTGTAAAATATAACTGGCTAGCCAGTAAAAAATTTACTGGCTAGCCAGTTAAGAAACATTTTCAAGGTGAATACAGTGACTTGATAAATTGATGTTTACAAGTGAGGAACGAATAAAATGTTTTAATGTTTTAGCAATCCAGCCAGAAACGTAACCAATTATACTTTTATGCAAATCTTTTTCTCATTCAAACGCTGAAAGCATTGAGATATATTTACATACATTGTAAATTTCGTATGGCGTTTCATTATTTTTGTAATCGTTACTGTTCATTTTGTCTACTAATCCCCTAATATTAAATAAATCTGAAATATTAGTCTTTTCACAATTTGTTCCTATTGATTTTGATCCACAGAAATTCCGAATCATTAGTGACTTAAAACTTTCTCGAAACTGGGTAGCTGTTGGATTTACAGCTCGACTACGTTGATTTCTAACCTTTCCAAAATAATTTTCAATTACATCTTGATTCAAAACTCGAGGTAAAGAAAACTTACACGTGTTACTTTCTACTAAAATTTCGTATAAATCTAAAAATCCTTCTAGCGTTTTCATCCAATTTTTTAATGTTGGAGGCACCATTTTTTTCCAGCTTTGTCAATAAAATACATATTGCTTAAATGTTGAATTGATTCTTTCCAAAATTTTGTATGTCCCGAATTTTTATACACGCCACCAGAAAACGGTTTTCCGCAGTGTGGACGAAGTGTCTCTCCATTTAGGCTGTGGAAAAGTTTGTCAAAGAAATTTATTATTTTTGCTGTTCCTAAAGCTTCTTCATTCAAGTTGTTATCGCCTGTTAAAATATTTATTAGACTGCTATAAAACATTATTTCTTCAGACAAATTACCACTTTTAACTAACAAAGAGATGGTTGAAGCCATAGAATGACTTAATACTTGAGTAGCATAACACACTTTCATTTTCTGAATCTTGTTGGGGGTTACGTGGAAGTCAGTAATTTTGTGAAGTGCTCTTAATTCACCACATGATTCATCATTAAAATATGCTTCAATAATATTTTTCCATTTTGCTGTCAAGATTTCTCCATTTACTTCCCAAACTAAATCTTTTGTTAGCAAGTTGTTTCTGATACATTTAATCATATGAGGTGTATCGTATAAGGGTATAATCTCTTCGTTTCCAACTATAATTCTTCTTTTTATTTGCTGCTCCTTTTGTATGTAAAGTGTACTCGATTCATTCAATAAACTATTTATAGCCGCTTGGTTTGGTTGTCCCTGATCACATATTGTGGCTATAGTTTTCAACCCGCAATTTTGACCTTCTTTAATCAGTAATTTTATTAATTCTACTATAACTGGGGATATCCTAGCTGGCGAAGAAAATGCGAAATAAATTGGTTGTTGCCATTTTTTGAAATGTCCACTGAGATAAAATACAAGAACATGGTCAGCAATTTGCAAACTTCGGCTATGCCCAAAATCTGGGAAACCATACAATTTGTCGGTGGTTTTGTCATAATCTATATGAGGCATTATTGACATTTCATCAAAAATTAAAGCACACATTTTATCTCGATTATTTAAATTTGAAGCAGCTTCTTTCAAGTTGTCTAATATTAATTTATTCAACCCTGCATTTATTGGAACTCTATTTAACATTGCCATTATTGTTTGCCGAGTAGGAAGCGCAAAAAACTCCCTTAATTTCGAATAAGCTCTTCCAAATTGTTTATAGAATGCCAATGCCAAAACTTTCTCTTCGGTGGTGTATCTACGTCCTGTTGCTTTAACATTTCTTTTTCTCAATTGTGCTAAACAAAAATTTATAGCATCGTCTCCTAACACTTTGCTTTTAACTTAATGTCAAATCTTGTGGCTAATTTTAACCGTTGACGAAGCAAAGCGCTTCTAATTTTGCTTTTTCGTGCAGCGCGCTTATATTTTAAGGAAGAGTGGTAGATCTTTTTTGCAAAATAGGGATGTTTTTTATTCGCACAGGGTTAATTTCGTTTAAAATTTTGGGGTTTCTGCTTATATTTGAAATTTGGATGTCTGTATTAGGATTGACGATATAGGGAGATGTATTTCCTGGTATTATATTGTCTTGCTCGTCATTAGATTGCTTGATCAAATCAGATGTAGTACCGGGTGGCCATAAATATCTGATATCACATTACCTTTGGAATCAACACCGCTTTATTAAAGTGATGAATCCAACTAAACTAAATGTCATTAATGTCATCACAACTAAAATTCCTATCTGTCAAAAATTATTACAGATTGCAATAAGTATTGAAGTTAGAACAGGAGATTTTTATAATCGAGTAGTAGGCTGAACTGCAGAATCTGGGACACATTCCCCTCCTCTTATTTGCATTTTATTACATTTCATACCAATATTTATTATAATTGAAATATGTATAATGCTAACCAACATTTATAAGTAGCGAATTCCATGGCTATCGGGATCTCAGATGTTTATGGCCACCCGGTATATGTATCCGCATTTTCTAAAAAGTTTTAAACATTTATATTACAATTTAAATAAATACTTCTGAAATTTACCATGCGGAATTCGCAAACTAGGTATAGCCATATTTCGGAGTCTATTATTTTGAATCACTTCTCTACTGATTCAGCTGTTAATTTTTAGTTCATTCAATTCTACGTGATTTGCTCTATAAAACTACATGCTCACTTTTCAGGTAGTATTTTTGTCAAAAAACGAGGTATTTTCGACAATTTGACTGGCCTATAGATGGGAATTACCAATTCGTTGCAACCATTCTGTAAAACGCGTAGGATATTTTTGAGGATTTGGAAATCTGTGACGCGTTATAACACCTGTACTATAACATTTATGGACGCTATAGAGTTTCATAGTTGATTAAAAATAAAGTTACTGCAACTTGAGTATAATCAGCGCAGTGACAGTGACATTACTGAAATGTTGTTTCATGAGCTTCTATAAGTTTAGGCTTAGAAATTTTTCTTTCAAATATTCGCCATCAGGTGGCTTGTGGACGGTGCGCAAAATGTTCTGAGACCTAAAAATAGATAGGGAGCTTGCATTCTAAACCCCTTTATATTATCTATGCCTTGGGCCGAAGATTGCCGCCCTCTACTGTATAGCATTATACCCAGAGCTACTATTTTACACTCAAAATACAGGGTGTTTGCTAAAATGTGTCTAAAAATTTGGGGAGTGATGCTACACTCCAAACAAGTTAAAAACGCTGAATACACTATATGTCTGCAAACCAACACTCTCCAAGATATAGCACTTGTATTTAAAGAAACGTTTAATTATAACAACTTCAGTTTAGTATGTGCTTGTCAATCCCTTGGATTTCTTTTTGTAGGAATATCTGACACAATTAATTTACGCTTCTATTGTAAATTATGTTAAAGAATTGCGAGAAAAGAGTTAAAACTGCTTGTGAAACAATTCGAAATGAAGCAGGTGTCGTGTGAGACAATCGATGATCCGTCGTGCTAATGCTTGCATATTATCCAAATTTGAACATTGTTCGTAAAGTATGTATGTATGTAGGTACTAGCTGTAACCACTTTTAACTACCAGTGTAGATGCTGGTGCTTTGTTGTACGCTAGAATCTGGCGGTGCTGAACTTGCCCCAATTTCGTGTTACAGTTGGAGTGCGACTTGAATTTTCGTAGCAACCATTGTGTTAAATATGTGTTTGTGTGTGAGAGTGTGTATGTGTGTGTGTGTGTGTGTGTGTGTGTGTGTGTGTGTTACTGTGTGTCATGGTGATGTGTTGACCTTGTTACTCCATCTCTTAGGTCTGTGGTTCTGAGTAGAGCACAGTTAATTTGGTGCCCATCTGTGAATGGTCTCGCCGTACTTCATACGATCGCCAAGGCTGCCGAAAAATTTCGAGGACTTGCTTAATGCATGCCTAACGTTCTACCAATTGTGCTATTCGGCTTCTTCTTTTATAAGGCGAATTGTGTTAATAATATAACTAGCTTACTTCATTTAGACCAAATAATTTGTAATTCAACTATTTCTTTTCTTTAGATCAAAGTGCTATAGGTATGTAGAAAGATGTTGGTGTGTGAACATAGTGTTATAAACATTTTTTGCTCGTTTTGGATGATACAATCACTCCTCAAATTTTGATACACATTTTTGGCAAACACCCAGTATAATTAACAAAAAAAACAGAACTTTGGTAACGTTTTCTTTTATTTAACTACTTCCTGTTACCTTCCGGACCCGCCTGAAAATTCAGATGATTGATATGTTATCGCTGTTGCGCAAGTGGTTGATTTTCAGTTGTTTTTCAATAAATTTTATTGTACATGTTTAATGGTTCGGTCAAATGCTGCAATTGTTTTCTAAAGCAAAGATTAACTAATTTCCAACTGCGCAATGTGGCAGCTATAGACTATCGGCAATTGCATATAACAACAATTAATAACAAGCCAAGAATAATAACATTTCTTGCCCTAGGACTAGGATACTACCATAATTGCCGTCAACTGTGAGTGTACAAACGGTGTGAATTTGCGTCTTCTTGTGTGAAGTGACCACAAAGTGACTATTTTCTAGCTATAATAATGAATGAGATTTCCATTTAAACTCCTTGAAAATGGGACACCTTGCACTTTGCATGTACTATGCAAGACAAAAAACTAAGACAGTTTTATATGGTCTGTTATGAACGCGACTGCTTTAATATGTATTATACCTTGTTGATATGTATTTCTAACTTATTTTTCAACTTGTTTAAACGTTGCTATAAAACCAAGTTGTTACAATAAATGTAATTGTTTAAACCCTCATTTAAACTAATCAAATATTGCTAAATTCTCTATCAAGAGTTTTTTGTCTTGCATAGTACTTATAATTCCGGAAAATCCCCCGTATGTGGTTAAATGTTCTTTTTGCACTTTTTAGGTGCATTCAAGGTCTTATCGATGCAAAACACGGCATGGACCAGGCCGACACCTGGCTTTCACGTGGTTTTTAAATGACACAAGACCCAGCTGTGCCTTTCACAACAAATAACCCGTTCGAGTTAAGCAACATCGCCGATAATTTGATCGTACAGCTCCAAAAATTGTGTTCCAGCAATAGTATTGTTGTCAGTTTATTGTAATTGCTAAGACGATTACGGTAGTGATGTCAGTTTTCGATGACAGTTTGCCTAAATGTCGTAAGACATTTTAATTTTATCGGGCCACCTTTTCGATACGTAATCGTGCGGAATGAGTAGTGATTCATCGTCGTATTACGAAACGACGTACAGTGAAGACGAGAGATATGGTAAGTTGCTAGCAAATTCGCAATTACCAACTTTATTCTTTAGAAAAATGCAGCTACCCAGTTTATTATTAGCGGCTCCTGAATGAAAGACGGCTGAAAATTCGAGGCCTGCGCTGTTACAATTTTTCTTGCAATAAAATATAGGTATCGGGTGCTTAAAAGTCACTTAATTATTTGAAGAATAAATGCCCTGCAATGTCTGCAACTGATTCCGAAATTGGTTCTTTTAATTGTTCAATTAGTTTTTTAAAGTAATACTGAAATCTGCTGCATTGCGATACGCAGAACGCGCTGGTCACAAACTGAAAAAAATCCTTATGATAACGATCGAGTTGAGATTTGAGTATCGAGGGTTTTTTTAGTGCGGTGTAAATAGGGCGACGTACTGTTTTTTGTGAAAATAATGTTTTTAATATCATTATATAACAGAATTCTGCTGCATCCTAATATACTGGTGGGGTCGTAACTGACTCTTGGATTTTCGTGTTAAAAATAGAGTTTTTATAAAACTCGGAAGTAAACTCACACTACACGGTTACTTTTACATTGTGAAGTTCTTGTCCAGTTACAGAATATGGATGATTTTCATCATAATCTGTAGTTTTGTGTAGGTAATAAGTGTTTGGTTGGTTTATAGAGTTCTATTAGCCCAGGAAAAATAAACGTCTTTTGAA